>JAVJIF010006798.1:0-212178 GCA_038442645.1 Agave tequilana
TTATTGTATAAGAGAGCGTTTTGTATCACTTTCATATGCTTGGATAATAAATAAAAGTGACACTTTTCTTTTTGCCTCCTTCATTGTCTTAACTTTTGTCTTCAGTTAGACACGTAGAAGCAAGGAATCTTTTGACCTTATCAAAATTATAGTGGTAATCTTAATAAGTCAAGATTTGTAAGGAAAGAATCCTATTTCAGGAGTTTTCATGATACTATCAGAGGTGTGATATTAACTTGACAGGATGGGATGATTTTTTGGTGGACCTGCCACTTTGTAAAAGAAAGTGACAAGTGGAGTTCGTACCCCAGGGAAGATGACTTTTATCAAGGATTTGGGATTAACTTGATTTAAGATCAGCTGGGGAGTTTGACGGAAACATTGTTAACGGTGTAATGTTAAACCAACAATGCTTCTAAATGAACTGATACTCTGTCGGGGAGAGTATCAATGAGGCTAGGACTCGCGGGGAATCTAGGAAGGTCTTTACCGTTAGAGGTGTGATATTAACTTAACGGTTTTAGAAGTAGTCTTGTCAGAAGTGTAATATTAACTTGACAAGGATGTGAGTCAGAGGTGTGATATTAACTTAACTCAGAAGTGTCACTGTCATAGGTGTAATGTTTAACTTGACAATGAGGGAATGCTAGAGGTTAATGTTGAACTTAGCATTGGTCATCTCGGCTTGGATAAGGAAGTCCGAGGGAAAGTCATGGCTATAGGTGTATTGTTGAACTTAGCAATGACTTGGATGCTAGAGGTGTGGTGTTAACTTAGCATCATCCATTTCAGCTTCGATATGGAAGTCTGAAGAAGAGTGACTGTCAGAGGTGTAATATTAAACCTGGCAGAAACTTGATTACTGTTTAGAGGTGTGGTGTTGAACTTTAACAGCAATTTGTCAGAGGTTGTGATGTTAACTTGACAAAGATGACTCATGATAAGAGCAATTTTGAGGACCTGTCATTCTATTGGTGAGAATTGACAAGTGAAAATTTGAAGTGCCAGAGGTGTAGTATTAACTTGGCAAATTTGAAAATTTGGTACTCCGTGGAAGTGACAAGCAAAATTTGTACTCGACAAGGAATATTAAAAAGTTTCCATTACCAGAGGTATAGTGTTAATAGTAATGGGTGTATTTTGTAGACCTACCATTCTGTGGATGAGAATTGGTAGGGATTTTGGTGGAAAAGTGGAGCCAAGTCCACTTAGGATTTTTAGCAAACCCTCAGCTATCAACGGATTTGAGGTGCCTTTACCAACTACCGTTTGAGTTGGGCTAGCCATGCTATTCCCCTCAGCATGATGAGTTGTCGAAGACTGATGTTGGGCTTAGAAGCCAACATTTTCCTCTATCCTTTAGCCGTCGGAGGCGTCGGATCAAATGGGAACATGTCCCTTAGGATTTTTAGTAAATCCTCAGCTGTCACGGGTTTGATATGCCTTTACCAACTACCGTTTGAGTTGGGCTTGCCATGCTATTCCCCTCAGCATGATGAGTTGTCGAAGACTGATGTTGGCTTAAAAGCCAACATTTTCCTCTATCCTTAGCGTCGGAGGCATCGGATGTT
This sequence comes from Agave tequilana, assembly GCA_038442645.1. NCBI lineage: Eukaryota > Viridiplantae > Streptophyta > Magnoliopsida > Asparagales > Asparagaceae > Agave > Agave tequilana. Next base: position 1,572 of record JAVJIF010006798.1, read on the forward strand.
TTGATCAGAGGTGTACTTTTAACTTGATCGGCGGAAGGATACCATCTAGGGATAGTACTTCTTCAGGAAACCTGCCGTTAATAGGCATCATGAGTGTATCGCCATTCGAGGTTATGAGGCGATATGATCCATTTGAGTAGACTGACTCTATACAAATGGTCCTTCCCATTTGGGTTGGAATTTTCCTTTTGTCTTGTGCGTCATTACCATGGGTCTTCTGACGGCTAAGACTAGGTCGCCTTCTTGAAAGTTCGCACTTTAACTTTCTTGTTGAAGGCTCTGGTGATTCGAGCCTGGTAGAGCTCGATTTGCTGTTGGGCTTGCAGACGCTTGTCGTCTAAGGCCTCCAGTTCTTGGAGTCGCTGTCGATGCTTCTCCTCTGTCGTCATCTCCGCCGTCAAGGCGACGCGTAGAGATGGAATATGGATCTCTAGGGGAAGCACGGCTTCACATCCGTATATCACGGAAAACGGCGTGGCCTTAGTCGGGTTCGCACAGTTTTGCGGTAAGCCCATAAGCATTCACCCAACTTGTCGTCCCAGTCTGCTGACTTTTCGAGACGAACTTTTGAGAAGCTTGCCAATAGTCTTGTTGAAAGCTTCTGCGAGGCCATTGGCGGGAGGATAGTATGCCGTTGAGGACACACTCTGGATTCTGACTTAGCGCAGAATCTCTGGAAAGCCTGGCTGATGAACTGGGGTCCATTGTCATGGACATTCGCCGAGGTACGCGAAACGGTAAATAACATGATGTTTCACGAACTTGATCACGTTCGACGACTTGACCTCCTTCAAAGGGATGGCTTCAGCCCATTTGGAGAAGTAATCGGTTATCGCCAGAATGAACCGATGTCCTTTTGATGATGGCGGACTGATAGGACCAAAACCACGTCCATGCCCCACATTTCGAATGGCCAGGTAGAGGCCGTAGAGTGGAGATAGCCTGGCGCTTGATGGATAAAGTCGCCATGCACTTGGCAGGCGTGACATTTCTTGGCATAAGTGACGGCATCGGCAATCATCTTAGGCCAATAGTAAACCAATCTTTGGAGTCGATGTGCCAGTTTTGGGCCAGGTTGATGGGCTCCACACATACCGTCGTGGGCCTCTTTCAATACTTCTTGGGCTTCGTTTGGTGAGAGGCACCGGAGTAAGATCCCGTCATGCGATCAACGATACATGTTCGCGTAATCGCATTATAATAGAATTTGTGGGGCTTTCCTTCGAATGGCAGCCGCTTCTTTGGCGTCCTCAGGCAGGATGCCATACAAGACGAAATCAATGTAGGGGAACCGCCAGTCTCTAGGCTCTGGACCGCGTTGACGCTTCAAGTGCTTCTTCGCGTTGACGACCTCCATTGACTCCTGATAATCCTCGAGAGCATTTCTTGGGCAATAACAGGTCGTGGCTGTAGACGAATATCTTCTTCATTGCTCCAGCTGGAAGAGCTAAGGAGGCAGCCAGGGATGCGAGTGCATCGGCGTGCGTATTTTGCCTGCGTGGTACATGGTCGATGTAGAAGCTTGTAAATCCTCGCCATGCGGACAGTTGCATTGTAATAGGGTACCAAGTCTTCATGTCTGACTTCGTACTCCCCGCGAACTTGGCTGACGATGAGTTTAGAGTCACCGTATGCCTCGAGATTTTTAACGCCAATCTCATCGGCGAATTGCATCCCAATCAAAAGAGCGTTGTATTCCGCCACATATTGGAACAAGGCTCGGTCAGTCAGTGAGATAGCTCGGGGGATCACATAATTTTGTGGGGAGACAAGTACTACCTACCCCCGCCACTACGTGTCCCTTGGGGTTTGTCCTTGATGCACCGTCGAAGAAAAGTTGCCACACTTGACTTTCGAACGATGTCTGAGTCAGGTAGACTTCGGCCACTTCGTCTGGGAGATCCTCGTAGAGTTGACTGCCCTCGGATCTGGGTGTTCAGCTAAGAAGTCCGCCACCGCTTGTCCCTTAATAGCCTTTGTGGCAGAGAAAATGCATTTCATATTGCGATAGCAATATGGCCCATTTTGCCAGTCGGCCATTTAGCGATGAAGGTTTAGTCATAAGTACCTCAGAGGGTGACTTTGATATGACATTTATAGTTTGGCCTACCAGATAGTGTCGCATTTTCTGGATAGCGAACACCAGTGCCAAACATTCCTTCTCGATCGGGTTTATACCGTTGTTCGGCTCCGATCATTGTTCTACTTAGATAGTAGATTGCTTGCTCACGTCCCTGATCGTCATTCTGAGCTAGTAGAGCTCCCAAAGAATGATCCATCGCTTGGACGTACACCAGAAACGGCTTTCCGGATACTGGAGCTGCAAGGACTTGTGGTTGGGTGAGGTATTGCTTGATTTCCTCGAACGCTTGTTGGCAAGCGTCATCCCAAATGAATGAGACACCCTTCTTATCAGCTTAGCGAAGGGTTGGCATCTCCGGAAAGGTTTGAGATGAACCTGCGGATGTACGCCAATCGTCCTTGTAATCCCCTGAGCTCCTTGAGGCTTTTCGGGGGTTGCATCTCCTGGATAGCGTGGATCTTTTCCGGGTCCAAATGGATTCCTGTGGAAAGTCACAACAAATCCTAGGAATTTGCCACTGGCTACCCCCAGGAAGGACTTGGTGGGATTCATCTTCAATTGATGAGCCGCATGATGTCGAAGACCACCTTCAGGTCTGCTACATGATCGCCTTTAGCGTGGCTTTTTACCGCGATGTCATCAACATAACATTCCACGTTTTGCGTATTTGCTGATGAAAATGGCATTCATGGCCCTTTGATATGTTGCCCCTGCATTCTTCAGTCGAAGGGCATGACGGTGTAGCAATACACTCCTAGGGGTTCCTGAAGGAGGTGTGCTTTTCATCATCAGGATACATTTGATTTGGTTGTATCCTGAGAATCCGTCCATGAAGGACATTCGTTCGAATCCACAAGTATTGTCAATCATGACATTCTGTGATTGGCAATGGGAATTCGTCCTTGGGCAGGCTCGTTTAGATCACGGAAGTCGATGCAGATCTGATCTTCCCGTTCTTCTTGGAAACGGGGACGATGTTGGCCACCCAGTCGGGATGCTGTTCTTCTCTGATGAAGCCAGAATCAATGAGCTTTCTGACTTCTGATTGAATTGCCCCATTATTTCTGGGCGAAACCGTCGCTGCTGTTGTTTGACAGGTTTTACGTCCGGATTGATGTTGAGGCGGTGCATGGCCACTTGAGGATCAAGTCCTGGCATGTCCTCATAATTCCAGGCGAAGACGTCTATATACTCTTGTACAAGAGATATTAGATCCTTCTTTCTCTGAAGGTGATAGGTCGTCACTTATGAAGAGGGCTAGGGTTAGCCTCATCTCCTAGGTTGATCTGAACAACCTTGTCTTCTGTGGGTGGCTCACACTGTTCAAAGCGGGTATCCCAAAGAGCATTTAAATGTTTGATCCAAGGATCTGTATCAGATTGGATCATTCTTCATTTCCATCTTCCAGGTGGCTTGTCGAAAAAATGTTCACTGAAAATTCCTTGAAGATGTTGCCGACACTGACATCTGACTCCCAAGATGATGTGTCTGAAGAGTAATCATTGCTCGACGATTCTTGAGAATCGGAGGCTGATGGGACCGGAGTTGATACATAGCCCAACCCCCTGCGCGTCCGATGATAATAATCGGGGGCCTTCCCTTTCGGCACAAAGGAGTGAAGTAGCGTCTCTTCTTCTTTGCCAAAGTTCAACCCGGGTCTGTTGGTTAGGTCATACTCCATGCATTTCATCATTTTGAGCGTTTTTGGTTCATAATGACTGAGCTGAGGGGATTACTCCTCACTTTCTGATTCTTCGCGGGGCGTTGGTTCAGTCGTCATTCGCCCAAACAGGATTGGTTTTTGGCCTTTTCGTCTTGTCGGAACCATGAATATAGATTTCCTGCGCATCACCATTATCCTGGTATGTCCCGAAAGATGATTTTACTGGTACATGCAATGATGTCAAAGCATCCATTGCCGACCAGATGTCATCGTCTATGTCGGTACTAGTATCCGATGGTATTGAATCGGATGCACACGCAGAGAAGTACTCAAAGTCTAAATTCTCATTAATATACCAGCCGCCTGCATCGTCGGTGGCATTATCAACATCGAGCTTATTAGTGCTCTTTACAAGTGGTTCCAACTTCACAAGCACTCTTCTTGCTCGGTCTCAGTGTCAGCCTCATTACCAGAGTCTGGCACCTCCAGTTGCGGGGTTCATCCACCGGATCCTGATATAGGAGGGAGTCCGTGAAATAATTTTTCGACCCCCTTAAACGGATACCTTTCGGCAACCAACGTTTGCACCTTCCCACTCGCGTCAATGTATTTCATGACTTGGTGAAGAGTGGGAGGAACGATGGAGTTGCGGTGAATCCATGGTCGTCCCAGCAGCAGATTGTAGGAAGTGTCGGCATCGATGACGTAGCACGTCACCTCCGACTTGAGGCTCCCAATCTGGCACTTGAGCTTGATTTCTCCATCGGACGGGTGCCATTGGCATTGAACCCGTAGATGGTCGTCTGTGTAGGGCTCAGACGGTGAGTAGGGATGCCGAGGTGTTGCATGACTCGGCGAGGCATGATGCTCAATGCGGACCCTGAATCTACCTGAATGCGGTTCACCTCAGATGATCCGATATAACCTGTGAAGTACAGGGGTCGATCATGCTTCCCTTTGACCTGCATATCATCTGCCGTGAATGTGATGCAGGGGGTATTCTGGGAGGTGTGGAGGCAATCCTCTACATCTTCTTCCTTCGGCACCTGGGTCATGAAGACCTCAGCATTTGCCAGAGCTTCTTGCAGAGCTTCCCTGGTCGACTTTGATAGTCTAAGAAGTTCATACAAGGTAATGCGTGCCGGTATATTGGCCAGCTGAGCCAGGACATCAAAGCGGTAAGGTGCCGAAGACCCTTCCGCGATGCCTCTTTGAAGGGCTCGAGAGAATCGAGTCTCCTTCTGCTTCTCCACAGGTGGCTTCGTGGAGGGCCTAGTTGGCTCTGCAGCCGGTTGTGGAGGGTTTGCCGCCACTTCGCCGTATTGCTTCAAGTAGGGCTGTCCTGAACGAGTCCCCGTCATTGTTTGGTTGGGCTCTGCGGCCAAGACTATTGTTTCCTCTTCTGAATCAGTCAGTGAGGGAACATCATCCTCTGCTTCTCGGGAGGAAGCACATACCACATGGCAGGACGAAGCTTTTGCCTTGCCTTTGGACTTCCTGTTGGTTACAGTAGTCCACTGCTGGTTGTCCACTAGGTCGGGGTGGACCCACATAATTTCCCCTTGAGGCGTAGGGACGGGTACCAAGCCCTTCTCCTGCTGCTGGTGAGGGTCTGTGTTGACCACTCTTAATTCTCCCCTTGGAATAGGAGTTACCCCCGCAGGCGTTGGAGGTTGTCTCCCGAACTGGAGAACCGACGTCACATTAGCCGTGACCTTCTTCTGCTCTGGTCGGAGCTTTAGCACCTCCGCGTCAATCAAAGCCTGAAGGATGTCTTTGAAGACGTAGCAGCTTTTGGTAGGATGTCCCAACATCCTGTGGTACATGCAGTAGTTGGGATTGTCGGTCTTGCCGACTTCCTCCGGGCGCCTAATTTCAGGGAGCTTCAGTCGATTGCTCTTGTTGAGTAGCTTGAAGAGCGAATCGACGTGTTCCTCTTGAAGGAATACTACTTGTTGGCGCGGGGTTGGCTTGAAGAGCCACTCGCCTTGCCTGTTGAGGTTTGGCGGGAGATTTGGTCTCTGTTGCCAAATTATCCTTTCGCTTTGTTTGGAGGGAGGTGTCTGGCGCTGGTGCACGCCTTGTCGACCTTCCGGCCGCGGCTTGCCTTCCTCCGCTCGGACGCGGGCGACAATCTCCTCAGCCTGTTCACCTTGTTGGACTAATTGTTTCCAGGTGCGGCTTTCAGCAACTCCTATTTGAGCAAGGAGTGAGGTTTGGAGGTTGTGGCGGCATGTTTCCACCAGGGTGGCCTGGGTCATACCGCTTGGACACCGGAGTGCCACGTTCCGAAATCTTTCCACGAAAGATTTGACGGACCTCCCTTTCGCTGTCTCGTAGCTAACAGGGTGGGCATTGTGACCTCGGAGTCATCTTCGAAGAAGCGTGTTAAGAACAGCTTCTCCAAGTCGCCCCAGTTCTTGATAGAACCTTCCGGGAGTTTCATGAACCACTCAAAGGCCAACCCTTTCAGGGTGCCGATGAATAGTCGCGCCAGGATGGCGTTATTATCTACTACATTCCCGGTTTGGGATTTGAAGTAGTAGATGTGCTGATTAGGGGACCCCTCCCATCGAAGGCTTGGAGGGTTGGAGCCTTGAACTTAGGAGGGTACGGGACTAGATCCCACTCAGCTGGATAGGGCCGGACCACTCCAACTTCTTGGAGGTCTTTGCGGCTGGCAAGGGCATTGAGACGTTGCTCCAGTTAACTCATTCTTTTAGTATGAGCCTTTTCTGGGTCGTGCGACGAAGATTTGGACGAATTTGAAGTAGATCGTCGCGCCTCCTCAGAAGGTTCGGAAGATGAGCTTCCTCCCTTTCTCCCTTTGCCCTTTGACCTCCTAGGAGGAGATTTCCTCCTGTCTTCCAGCAGTTGTGCAATCGCCTGCTTGAGGGAGTCAATCGACGCCTGTTGGGAAATAATCATGTCCATTTGTGCTTTCTGGACCTGCTCTATACGTCTTGTCGTCTCCTCAGGAGTGCCTGTCATGTAGGCAGAGGTTCCTTCTCGACGGAAGAGTTCGAAGCCCTGATTCCACTACGGCGGAGTGGGAATCATTCGCTCTAATGCCGTGGGCTAAGGCATTATAGTCAATTGGGGGAATGGCCCCCGTCCGGGTGCGAGTGTGTCGATACACCACTTCCGGTTCAGAGTCAGACTCGGACTCGTCTGAGCTGACTGCAAGTTGTTTCCCCTTGCTCTGCTTGTCATGTTCGCAGTAAGCTCCGGGTATTCAATGTCAGAGAAGACTCTCCTTCTATGGGAGCGCCTTCTTTTGGCTGACGGGGGAATCGAGGTCAGTTGTCCAGCTAAGGACTGCTGGTGCACACTCGACCCGCAACGGCACTCCGCAAGCATGGAGATAAGCCGTTGGCAGCAGCAAGATGAAGTGACCTGGTGGGCACTTCTTTTCTTTGCCAGATAATCCCTCAAATCCATGGAAGAGGGATCAAAGAGACTAGCCTCACAACGTCGAAGACGGGAGGCATCCATGTGCTGTGCAGAATGGACGCAGACTTCAGGGACGCGGTTTCTGCGTCGTGACTGTGGAACGCGCGTCTGGCATCTCTGTTGAGATGAGACGCGAGTATCGCGTTGCTGCCTGGTGCGTCCGGGCTGAGCCGCGTGAGAGAGAGTGGGCTGCAGGGCGCCTCGTCTCTGGGTGCGTGCTTCCTGCGTTTGACGAGACGCAGAAGCTTCATTCTGGCGTTTGGTAAGTTGGTCTTCAGAGGACTCAACTTGAGGAGTTGCGCGCTTGGGCCGCCAAACGCGGATTTCACGTACTGGACGTGACGTGGGCAAGGCGCGAGACTGTACGTTGCGTCCAGCTTCAGTTGGAAACCAACGGTTCCAACTTGCAGTTGACGCGCACGTCTCCTCTGTCGACGCTCAGCATTCCGGTTGCGTCGAGGAGGTGGAGAGAAACCAACAACATCCTGATGTTGAACATCAGGGAGTTTAACCACGCGGGTCTCCTGAGAGACGCTGACGCGGGTTTTCTGTGCGCCGGAGTTGGTCGCAACAGCAACTGTGCTTGGGATCGCGCGGGCCTTCTGAGAGGCGTTGACGCGTGAACTTTGCTGGGCACAGTGGGCAACAGCAGCGGCGCCTAAGAGAGCTTCAGGTCGGGCTTCGAGGCCATTCCCCGCCGAGACCCTGCGACAGACGCGGGTCTTTGGGCTCTTGGAGCCAGAAGAGAGAAACTCTTCATACTTCGCCTGGTCGAACTCCACAAACAAGTGTCTCGACCATTTTCCCCCTACGGAGGAGATCATCCTGCGCCACGGCTTGTTCGTCAGTGACAAAACGTGTTCCCAGCGGAGTCGCCATCTCTTGTTGGACGCGGAAGACTGTCGATGAGCGGACTGGAGCAACTTTTCCTTGAATCAGATGAAAGTTACAACAGGCTAATCTTCCGGTTACAAGGGAGGGAGAATATTGAATCTTGAATTCCCCCTTGTTTAGTGCTGGGTTCTTCGTGTGGCTGTGGAGAGTGAATCTTGTTCTCCGTTGACCAGATGACCGTCAATACCGTCGAGGGATCTTCTCTTGGCAGGTAGAAGGAGTAACTCAGCCCCCGTCCACCAAAACTCTAAAAGAGAAGGTAGGTGAAGAGCAACTTGTACGCAGCAAGCTGGCTTGAAGAGTCGAGCTCTCTCTCTCTGTCGATGATCTCTCCTTTTTCCTTCTCCAAAAAAAATCCTCTCCCCTTCAATAGTGACGGGACTATTTATAGGGTTTTTAGGGGTGATCGTGCCCCTAAAAGTGCTCCACGATGAGGGCCAACTTCCCGCTACATGGGCGGTGGATGGCGCCATAATCGGGGTAGTTACAACCAAGGTGGGGCACCGTTTGCTGAGACGCGGGCGTTGAGCCGACGCGCCTTGATGCGGAGACGCGGGCGTTGAGCCAACGCGCCTTGATGCTGAGACGCGGGCGTTGAGCCAACGCGCCTTGATGCGGAGACGCGGGCGTTGAGCCAACGCGCTTGATCTTGAATCTCTGCGTTTTGGTGGCTTGTCTTTGTGATTTGTAGACAGCCTACAATAGGCTATCAGAGTGACCATGAGGAGCGCTTTATTCTTTAAGGATAGTCTCCGTGTAGGTCTTAGACGTTAGGTGAGGATCCGATATAGGCTGTATGAGTGATCGTCAAGAGCAATTACGTCTTTTAGGAGAGTCTCCATGTAGGACTTAATGTCAGGGTGAGGACCGATATAGGCTGTACGAGTGACTGTCAAGAGCGCTTTTGTCTTTCAGGAGAGCCTCTGTATAAGACTTAATGTAACGGTCCCAGTCTTAATGTTTTCAGTTATCACAATCATTATGGTTATCTTTAATCCAAGCGTGGGACCTATCAAGTTACAACACTTCAATTTGAGCTAACGTCAGCCCACTTAAGGCTTCACAATATTTTCTGCTCAAAATGCATATATGATCTCAGCATGATTTATCATTTTTTTTCAAATATTGATCTGAAAACCCGGTAGAAAAATATAGCCTATACATTACTATTTCATAAAACTCCATAATATTACACAAGATTCGAGTTAAGCACCTAATAACACAAGCATTTCAATATATTACAAAAGTTCATGGTAAGCATCAACATAGGAGTTTTACATAGTGTTTCTAAAATAATATATACATAAGATGGAATATGCTAAAAGAGTGAAAATATCTCCCGTTGCGACCTATCCGTATATTGCCATTAAGCGGATCCCTTGCCTTTATCCAGACCTGAAGGTGATTAATATAACAGAGTGAGCTCGACAGCTCAGTGAGTAAAACAATAATCATATGCATGACCTTTATTTATGTCTATTGGAATTTATTATAAAGGTAACAAATGTAATTTATACTATTTTGCATATTTTATGTATTTACTGAAGTCCCGTCCAAAACACAGAAATGGTATTATTAGTCGACTTGCCCATTCCTATAGTCAACTAATACTTCTATTAGTCAACTTATCTTGATGCTATAGTTGATGAACTCTGACCAAAAAGATATTCATTCTCTGTTGGCTGCTTGTGAGTCAATTAGTCGACTACCCTATCTTGTATAGTCGACTACTCTTTGTATTAGTCGACTTATAAGTCAACTATAGTCGACTATGTCTTGACCAAAAGAATATGTCTACTCTCTGTTTGTTGCCTGTAACTAAGGCTAGTCGACTACCCTATCATATATAGTCGACTAACCACGGTACTAGTTGACTACCCTATCTTGTATGGTCGACTAAGGGTGATTTCCAGAGACTTATGTAACAGAATCTCACATCTATAGTCGACTTGGTCCAGGGACTAGTCGACTATACTAGTTAAAATTGCCTATATCAGTCGACTATTACAGAGTCTAATGTTTGAAAATTTATATAGTTTTAACATGCAATTTCCATCTTAACCATATTAACACACTTGTTAAACATAAAGTTGGACTCCCCCTTCGGTCACCTCCAGTTAAACCCGGTCCCTTCCTCCTATACATTATTAACGAAATATTCTCCCCTTTGATCACTTCTGGTTCAACCGGGTCCCTTCCTCCTATACATTATCCAACAAAATATTCTCCCCTTCGATCACTTCCATTTCAACCGGTCCCTTCCTCCAAATATACAGTAATCATATCCTTTATGTAATAACAACATGCAAGGATTTATAAAACAATGTCAATATAAATGATTCTTATGATTCATAAAACATGCATAAGTAACCACTTGCTAAGTTAACAATATGTGAGCCTTTTCAAAATAACCAACATATAATATCATCTTAATATATGCGTAGTCATATATATATGCATAGCAACAAGTATTACGTTCGTTCATAAAACTATTTCTTCTTAAGAAGCATGTGTTTTGACTACCATGTATACACACAATAAAATTATTAATCATGCAGAATGGTAAGCATACATGAAAATAGGTACAACATGATTACCATAAGATTGTTTATAATGTACACATAAAGTCTATAAACTATACATATGCATTATCGTTCATTTTTACGTCCACTTATAACTTGGCAAATTTCTACTTTATTTCAAGCTTTACACTACCTACTATTATATGGGGTTTGGATGTTCTACTCACCCTTGAAGAGAATATCCCCACATTAAGCTTGGTCACCGGCTATAATGGAGTCTACAAGGCCATAACAACATCATAATTAGTTTATAATTTAAAGAGCATAAGAAGGTGTAGTAGTCTTAAGGATTTGCTTACCTTTTTCAACCAATTTCACCCCCCTAACTTGTTATCCTAGGCCAACCTTGTCTTCAAGAATTTCCTCTAAGGTGATGTTAGATCACCACTTTTTCATATTCTATTAGGCCTTTGGAGGAGATAAAATACGTAAAAGAAGCCTTTTTGAAATAACACCTAGAGGGGGGTGAATAGGTGTTGGCTAATCTAATGGCCACTTAATGCCAAATGATGCAGAATTAAACTAAGATGACCAAAATAAAACTTCTTTTATTTTAAACACTTATGTATAACACAAGAGTGTTGCCGAATTCCCTTTGCAGGGCTCGGGACAAGCTCCTCTAGATTCCCCTTGAATGGGTTGAGGTGCCGCGTTGGCTCTCTTGGTTGAATACTAGTGTTAACAATAATCCCAAGCAAGTATAGCAATTATGAGCACAAGGGAGTATATCAAGCATGTAAATGATAAAGGCAATTATTGAATGCAAGATATAAAGAGACAAAGAGAGAGAGAGAGAGAGAGAGAGAGTAAGCAATCGCAACACAAAGGGTTTGTTTCGAGGTTCGAGCACACTTGCTCTACATCCCCGCCTTCGACACACGAAGGATTTCCACTATGCAAGATCCCAATGGATCTCTCCTCGGTGCCGCAACACCTATAATCCCTCGGACTCCAAGTCCCGTACACACGCAAGCTCCACAAGCTCGCCGAGGCCGCACCTCAAACCCCAAGAGTTCACAACCGAACTCTAACCACCAACGAGCACACTTGCCCGTCTCCTCAAGAACAAAGAAAAGATCTTTGGTGATCACAACACTTGATCACCTAAAGAGCACTCTCACTACAACACACCTATAGGATGAATAGACAATGGATAGCTCAAGTGTGGTGTGAGAAAGCAAGGAAAGAAAGCTATGATGAAAAACTCAAAGAATCACTTAAACACTCTTGATAAAATCTTCCCTTTTGATTGGAAGTATTTGTACTCAAATATGTGGAGAAAACTCTGTTAAAAGGATGGAAAAACTGGCTTAGAAATCTCCAAAATCTTAACCCCAAAACAAGTGACAAGACCCCCAATTTATAGGCCAGAAAAATATAGCCGTTGGGATCTGTCAGTGCTGACGGTTCGACCGGCCGGTCGACCGTCCAACGGTCATATTTTGACCTGTTGGAGCCACGGTCGACCGCCCGGTCGACCCAGAAATCCAGAGAGCAGAACTCTCTGCAGCGGTCGACCGTACGGTCGACGGACCACTATGCTGACAACGTGCACAAGGCTGTGCACGTCGTCGACCGTACGGTCGACCCGACCTTGCTGCGGTCGACCGTCCGGTCGACCGCCTGTCAGCTAGTCCCAGATCTGCTCATAAAAGGGATTTGAAAATAGGTCCTTTAACTTAATAAAAATCCCATAAATTCTCAATAAATCTACAAAAATAGTTTCAATGTTATACAATGATACACAAACATGCTTGCACAAAATCAAGGCATGTTATAATAGATTTGAACTATTCTTGTAACTTGGAAATATTGGCTCAAAAATAAAAAACTGTTTTTCCAGAACATGTTTTTCCAAAAACTAGTTTTTCCAATCTTCATCAAATACAAAAAACAAGATATTTGAGTTCATTCTAAAGCATAGTGTGTATGGATATGATCCACTACACAATCATAATGATATATCTATGTTTTGACATTAGCATAAAACATGGTTTGGGTTAAAGGATATGCATGATAGAAATACCAAAAACAAACATATATATATTGTCACAAAGAAAAATCTTTTATTAAAAATAAAAATTCTTTTCTAAACATAAAAATCTTTTATGAAAGCAATTCTATCAAGAGTTCTATCAAGAGTGTGTGTGTGATATAGACTTGAGCAATCCACCAACTATCTATCCTTTACATTTTTAACTAAACAAAAAAACTAAATCTTATACCTAGACCCAAGTCTTCATCTTGAAGTCTTCCCTTGAAGGCTTCTCATCTTCTTGACTTGGTCCAAATGCAATCCACCGAGCTCATCTCTAGATGTGTTCTTGATGCATAGGCTCGTGAATCAACCGGTGCTAGCTTCCAACTTGTCTTTAAATCCTTTGTTGAAGCTCCACACCTACTAAGATCTTGATAATGAATCTGTCACTAATTAAACACAAGATCATTAGTAATCATAACTTCATGAGTTGATCATCATCAAAACTAGAGTGATAGGCCTTTGGGCAACAATCTCCCCATTTTTGATGATGACAAAACTCATGAAGTTATATATGCATGGATTAAAGTAAAGCTTCAAAGAAGCTCCCCTTAACTCATGCATACCAAATAAACAATAGATATGGCAATGAGACACATGAATATGTATGCAAGTATGGAGATAAAACATGCAATAAGCATAAATCAAAATCTTTTTCTCCTATTTGCAATACAAAAATATATGCATAATTAACAAGGAAGACAAATACTTCTCCCCTTAAGCAATGAAAACATGCATATAACTCAAATACTTCTCCCCCTTTTTGTCACTCATCAACAAAGGGTTCAAAGTAAAACAAAATTTTCTCCCCTTTTTGTCAAAAGCAAAAAGATCAAGAAGGGGTAATACAAAGCAATCATAAAAATTATATGCGATATACATCCATGAAGAGGAAGACGCTAAGTTAACTTACCTACACATATGCATTACATGAAGAAGGGATGACAAGCCCTAACTCACATAACACATATTATGTAATGCATAAGAGGAGATGTGAAGCTCCCCCTACACACGTATATCATATAAAGAAGAGTGTCAAGCTCCTCAATTTATAATATACTCAACATGAATCCATATGTAAGAGAGATGTTAAGCTCTCTTTGCGTATAGGAAATACAAATCAAAATTTTTGAATTATTCTTAATAAACATATTTTGGGATATCAAAACAACATATTTATTTTTTTTTTTTTTAATTTTGATATCAATCTTGAAAACATATTGCATAAGCTTTAAGAACAATTGAAAGTTAAAATAAGCTTAGCATATGCATTGTGCTTTAAAAAATGTAAGACAATTTTAACTAAGCACAAATAACACATATATGTATGAAAAGAGAATACCAATAGAAATTGATATAATTTGAATTTGAAAGCATTCATACATACAATCAAAATATGAGTATATAGAAATCATATTGATACCAATTGAAAATATCCAATGATACCAATTGAAGAGTAAGCTTATCATATACTCTACCAAATGAAGAATATGCACTAGTTAATATGAAAATGTTTTAAAACTAGTACGAAATCCTTCAAGCAAGGAATAAAGTAAAAGTATTTTTCATGTAACACAAGTAAATCACATGGCACTAAAAAACACTCTAATATCCATAAAGTCCATAAAATTTTTTAAAAGAAGTGAGTGCACTAGTGCTATGTGAAACATGGTATCATGAAGATGTCAATAAAGCTCAATATTCCTTTAAATTATGAAGACATGAAAACATCAAAAAAATATTTTTTTTTTTTATTAAAAACAAAATTTATATTTCAAGATATATGTATGTTTTGACAACACAATAAGTATACATACATATCTCTTAAACACAATTGAGTCCATATAAATAGATTTGCATTAAAGGCAAATGACTCAAGAGGTATACATGTATATCTTAAAGTTTGGCAAAATACACATATACATGAAATGAAAACACATGATCATAATACAAATCCAAAAAGTGGGAATATAAGCTTAAAAATGTATGTATCATCAAAACAAGCAATACAAGCACATTTCATGGGTTCAAATAAGCATTCAAGCACAAATATAAATAGATTTATTTGTGGCCCATGATATGTACAAGTATAAATCCTAGTGTTGATAAAACTAACATATAAACTAATATTCAATACATGAAGCATCAAATACATTTTGAGAAAAATAGAATCATGTGTAAATCTCAAAAACTATTTGAAGAATAAATAACTAGTATAAATTATTTTTGAAAAACTAGTTAAAGATCCTTCAAATATAACAAAACTTATGTTTTTCATAAACATAACTAGATACACAAAAATTTAAGCACTCATGGTCTATATGGCTCAAAATAATTTTATAAAAATGTGAGTGTTAAATGATCATGTAAATAGCATTTTTATGAAAATAGTCAATGAAGCTCATAAGTCACATTTTTAACAAAAACACGAAAAATCATTTTTCATCAAAACACTAATCTCATGGTATATGTATGATTAATCCAATCCTAACAATACACATACATATCCCAAATATAAAAGAGTCTATAATAATGTTTGCATGAAGGCAAGAGACTCACGGGTATACATGTATATTTATTAGATGTGAATTAAAATACATATACATGAAGTAAAGTCATAAAATAGGTAAAACATGTATAAACAAGAATCATCAAAACTAGATTATACATATGCATTTAGTGGATACAAATGAGCATGAAGTTCAATCATATATGAGTCAATTGTAATTCACTATTTGTACATGTATACATGCAAGTTTGATAAAATCTACATTTAAACTAGTTCATACCACATGAAGCACAAAAATACATAAAACATGAACATGCCATGAATATATGAATTAAAAGCATGTACATAAAAGTAGGAGTTTAGAGAGTGTTACCAACTCCAAAGCTCCAAATATGGTGGTCTTTCCCACCAAAATCTCCTTGATAGCAACGCATCCAAAAGTTTGTCCATCATGTCCATTGCATCCGCTATCAAGGCACCAATCTTCTCACGTTTTGTGAGAGCCCTCACCTACATCAAAATCAAAGGGTGGGGGTTTTGGTACCCATACTTTCTTGGGTCCTTTAGGGTTAGCTTTATTGTAAGGATCCCAAAATCTTTTATACTTAGCAAAATATAAATGAGGTTTCTTATCAAAATAATATTTTGCTAAATGACCTTTGCGGCCACAATGTGTACATGTGTACACCTTAGTATGCTTATGAGTGGGTGTATGATCATGGTGTGCAACATAAGCATGTGAATGTGCATGAACATGTGGAACTTGTTTCTTTTGAAACAAGGATTCCAATCTAGTATGATTGAATGCACATGAGCTCAAATTAGAGCTCAAATTATCTATCTTATTTTTCAACATATTTATCTCATTGGAGGTGGCATGTAAAGCATGATGAGATATATGATCATTTTTCTTTTTCTTTTTACAAACATCTTCTTTTTCTTTTTCAACAAATTTTCTTTTTAAAGATTTATTTTCTTGTAAAATACTTTCTTTTTGTTGTTCCACCATAGCAATATCATTTTTCAAAATATTGTTCCCTTCACAAAGATCATTCAATTTTGAAAGCAAGGAAACATTTCATTTTTCAAATCTTTATTTTCCTTTTCTAAACATGCAAGTTTATTTCTAAAAGAATCATTTTCTACATGCATGCAATCAAATTTCTTTTTCAAACTTTTGTTATCTTTTCTAAGCATGCAATGTTATCTCTAAATGAGTCATGTTCTTTATGCATGCAAGCAATATCCTTTTTCAAATTTTTATTTTCTTTCTTTTTCATGTCATATTTCTCAAGCAATAATGGCAAAATGAATTGAGCTCATCATATGACATAATATCATCTTCCTCGGATTCGGAAGTTACCTCAAGGGGGTTATCCCCTTGGACCATAAAGCATGCGTTGGAGGTGTTGCTTCCAACGTCCGAATCGCTCCGGCATAATATAGATCCTTTTCGCCAAGGGAGGTGATGATGTTCCAAGCTACAAAAGCCGATTCAACATTAGAAACCCTAGATAAATAATCATCATTTAGGGTTGACTTGATAGCATGAAGGGCTTTTGCATTAGCCTCAAAATTCTTACCATCTATACAACATGCATTATTAGTAGTGGCAAGATAGACATGAATTCCTAAGGCCTTGAGGTACAATGACATCTTAACCTTCCAAATTTGGATGTTAAGGATGTCAAAGGTGGGTGGTGACATGAAGTCCATGGTGTGTGTACAAATCTTGTGATTAGCCTATAAATGAGGATCTTTAACTCTTAGGTTGTTAGACCCAAATCAAGAGCACTAGCTCTGATACCAATTGAAATAACACCTAGAGGGGGGGTGAATAGGTGTTGGCTAATCTAATGGTCACTTAATGCCAAATGATGCGGAAATAAACTAAGATGACCAAAATAAAACTTCTTTTATTTAAACACTTATGTATAACACAAGAGTGTTGCCGAATTCCTTTGCAGGGCTCTGGACAAGCTCCTCTAGATCCCCTTGAATGGGTTGAGGTGCCGCGTTGGCTCTCTTGGTTGAATACTAGTGTTAACAACAATCCCAAGCAAGTATAGCAATTATGAGCACAAGGGAGTATATCAAGCATGTAAATGATAAAGGCAATTATTGAATGCAAGATATAAAAGAGACAAAGAGAGAGAGAGAGAGAGATAGAGTAAGCAGTCGCAAACACAAAGGGTTTGTTTCGAGGTTCGAGCACACTTGCTCTACATCCCCGCCTTCGACACACGAAGGATTTCCACTATGCAAGATCCCAATGGATTTCTCCTAGGTGCCGCAACACCTACAATCCCTCGGACTCCCAAGTCTCGTACACACGCAAGCTCCACAAGCTCGCCGAGGCCGCACCTCAAACCACCAAGAGTTCACAACCGAACTCTAACCACCAACGAGCACACTTGCCCGTCTCCTCAAAGAACAAAGAAAAGATCTTTGGTGATCACAACACTTGATCACCTAAAGAGCACTCTCACTACAACACACCTATAGGATGAATAGACAATGGATAGCTCAAGTGTGGTGTGAGAAAGCAAGGAAAGAAAGTTATGATGAAAAACTCAAAGAATCACTTAAACACTCTTGATAAAATCTTCCCTTTTGATTGGAAGTATTTGTACTCAAATATGTGGAGAAAACTCTGTTAAAAGGATGGGAAAAACTGGCTTAGAAATCTCCAAAATCTTAACCCCAAAATAAGTGACAAGACCCCCAATTTATAGGCCAGAAAAATATAGCCGTTGGGATCTGTCAGTTCTGACGGTCGACCGGCCGGTCGACCGTCCAACGGTCATATTTTGACCCGTTGGAGCCACCGGTCGACCGCCCGGTCGACCCAGAAATCCAGAGAGCAGAACTCTTGCAGCGGTCGACCGTACGGTCGACCGGACCACTGTGCTGACAACGTGCACAAGGCTGTGCACGTCGGTCGACCGTACGGTCGACCCGACCTTGCTGCGGTCGACCGTCCGGTCGACCGATTTGGCCTGTCAGCCAGTCCCAGATCTGCTCATAAAAGGGATTTGAAAATAGGTCCTTTAACTTAATAAAAATCCCATAAATTCTCAATAAATCTACAAAAATAGTTTCAATGTTATACAATGATACACAAACATGCTTGCACAAAATCAAGGCATGTTATAATAGATTTGAAACTATTCTTGTAACTTGGAAATATTGGCTCAAAAATAAAAAACTATTTTTCCAGAACATGTTTTCCAAAAACTAGTTTTTTCAAATCTTCATCAAATACAAAAACAAGATATTTGAGTTCATTCTAAAGCATAGTGTGTATGGATATGATCCACTACACAATCATAATGATATATCTATGTTTTTGACATTTAGCATAAAACATGGTATTGGTTAAAGGATATGCATGATAGAAATACCAAAAACCAACATATATATATTGTCACAAAGAAAAATCTTTTATTAGAAATAAAAATTCTTTTCTAAACATAAAAATCTTTTATGAAAGCAATTCTATCAAGAGTTCTATCAAGAGTGTGTGTGTGATATAGACTTGAGCAATCCACCAACTATCTATCCTTTACATTTTTAACTAAACAAAAAAACTAAATCTTATACCTAGACCCAAGTCTTCATCTTGAAGTCTTCCCTTGAAGGCTTCTCATCTTCTTGACTTGGTCCAAATGCAATCCACCGAGCTCATCTCTAGATGTGTTCTTGATGCATAGGCTCGTGAATCAACCGGTGCTAGCTTCCAACTTGTCTTTAAATCCTTTGTTGAAGCTCCACACCTATTAAGATCTTGATAATGAATCTGTCACTAATTAAACACAAGATCATTAGTAATCATAACTTCATGAGTTGATCATCATCAAAACTAGAGTGATAGGCCTTTGGGCCAACATTTTTAGTATAAAGTAACTAAGGGAAGATTTGTTTGTGAATAAGAGGGAGAGAGTAAATGAGTGAGAGAAGAAAATGGAGGGGAAAAATGCATTAGCTGCTGCTGTTTTGGCCGGCAGCAAATGGAAGGGAGGGGAATTTCTTTTGAGTTGGAAATCAAAGAGAAAGAAAAAGTGTTGCCAAATGAGAGTTTTCTCCTCATTCCCCGTATTTATACTTCAATCCCTTCAATGATATCATACTAAGTGCCCCCTAACACCATCTCTCTATACCTATACCTTACTCCTATAATTAAGGTTCCCATCCCTCTCCCCTTCATGAAGTACTTGTACCAACAAGTTTGGTGGGGGCATGGGAGAAAGTCAACATGCATGTGTGTGTATTTAACCATATACATGTATGTACTAGTATATGCATGGTATAATGAATAGTATAAGTATCTCACACGAATACTTGTTTCCACATCATCTCTCTAAAGCACTCAAGTGTAAAAAAAAAAAAGATTAATTAAGGCAAGTGTTACACTTAGTCGTCAGGGTGAGGACCCGGTATAGCCGTAAGAGTGACCATCAGGAGCGCTTTCATCTTTTAGGAGAGCCTCCGTATAGGTCTTAACCGTCATGGAGAGCACCTGATATAAGCGGTCGGAGTGACTGTCAGGAGCGCTTCCGTCTTTCAGGAGATCCTTCTTGTAGGTCTTAGCAGTCATGGTGAAGACCTGATATTGACTGTATAAGTGACCATCAGGAGCGCTTTCATCTCTCAGATGAGCCTCAGTATAGGTCTTAACTGTCAGGGAGAGCACCTTATATAAGCGGGCGGAGTGATTGTCAGGAACACTTTCGTCTTTCAGGAGATCCTTCTCTTTTAGGTCTTAACAGTCAGGGTGAAGACCTGATATAGACTATATGAGTGACCGTTAGGAACACTTTCATCTTTCAGGTGAGCCTCCATGTAGGTCTTAGCCGTTAGGGTGAGAAATTGATATAGGCTCTATGATTGACTGTAAGGAGTGCTTTCGTCTTTTAGGAGAACCTTTATGTAAATTTTAGCTGTCAGGATGAGTATCCGATATAAGCTGTTTGATGCAACATGAAAATCATGCAGTTATAGAGATCTGACATATTTGTGACGTCAATTGCAACGCCATAGGGTATCTATGCACCTGGATGTCTATCGAGAAAGGGGATCGGATCCAAGAAGTTATAAAGACAATAATATTCCACAAAACCGTTGTAACCTGGAGATGGTATAGTGAATTCACTCTCTCCTCTCCGTGGTTTTTCCCAATTTGTATTTTCACGTAAAATTCTTCTGTCTTTGCCTGTTTACTGTATTGAAATCTTCAATTATCACCCGATAATTAAGACAACCTTTCCCTGGAGGTGTGCGGTTGACTGTCCAATCAATCATGTTAGAAAATCTTCACCGCACCTATCTAATTAAGAAACTTAAAAGAGTCACAATTAGAAGTTAATGTGCACTCTTCGACTGCAAGAAAAATGTTCTAAAGTCAGAAAACGTGTATTATCTTAGAGACTTGGTTTCAATGCAAGAGGCTGCTTGTTTATATTGGTTATCCATTCCTTTACCTTCTTTCAGTGCGAGAGGGGGAGTTGTCGATTTTATTTATTTTTAAGAACAAATTATTGATAGAAGGGCATTTTATATATAAAAAGAGAAAAAGATCTATATTATCTCTGTTACCGTTCTAGAGATAATATATGGAGAGGTTTTTTATTTTTATTTTTTCCATTTGGGTGATAGGCTTCCGTTTCCAAGCCCGACGATATGGAGGAACTGTTTAGACATAACTCTTATATAAAAAGCAAGGATACAGAAACTCTCCTCAACTATTGAAAAGAAAACTCTCGCTTTGAGTTTGATCGAAATCCCTACATATTTGATATACTATAATTACTATAAAAAAAGCTCCGATATAATATAACCATTTTCATAGATTTAAAATAACACAAAGATATTTTAACAAAATCTTAAGGTGTTGTTTCGTTCTAAGGTGACTTTATTTATCAGAGACCATGAAGTATGAGACATGATCCCCAATGCATCGAAGCTACATATGATCATCCCCATCTAAGGTGTTGTTTCGTTCTCAGAAAATGAGAAGAAAAAGTACTCTTTATGGATTTTAAAGTGGTGAGATTTTTCTTCTTGTTTGTTTGGAGTTTTTATAGAGCTGGAAAAAGAACGTGAGACCTGTCAAAATTAAGATCCGGACTCATCTACAGTAGTGTTGTTGGTTTTCTTTCACTTGCGAGAGAAAAGAGATAACAAATCTAACAAAGAGATTATAACTCTTAGACTTTCCTGAGAAAGCTGCGAGTGTGGGGCCGCTTCAAATTTTGTTCTTCGATGTAGGCGGCCTGTTTGAATTGGAAAAGCATTGACAGTAGGCTTATAAAATTAGTTTTTGTTGAGAAAAATTTGTGGTGGGCTATACATTGTCAGTTTTCATTCAAATTTAAGAAATTTTGCATTGAAACTACAGTTACTGAGCCGACACCGTTTACAAAATGCACCAGATTTTTTTTGTATGTGATTTTTGTCAACCAAACATATTATAAAAAAAAAAAAAAAAAAAACACACAACGACGACACAGTGAAATCAAATCTCCAAACTATTTTCCAGCCCAGCTTCAGCTTTCGTGGAAACAAACAAGCCTAAATGTTTGAGACGCCCTTTATATCTCTAAAGATTAATATTGTAGACTCTGCCTCACCCACAATCTAGGGCTAGCTTTTAAGCTATAGCTAGCCCTTCTCGGATCCTCCCCTCCACTCTGTCCCAAAAGTCCTAGTCTCACCCATCCATCTCACCATCTCCGTCAGCACCCACCCTCGTCAACTCGTCCGGTACCAAAAAAACACCCAAAAAAACACCCGACAAACTACGGTCTCTCTCCCCCCTCATTCTCAAGTCTCAACATCTGCCAGCCTCCATTAAAACACGAGCCCCACTCTCTTCAGTTACGTGCGTCCAAAAATACCTGAGCCAGCGAAAAAGACATTAAAGGAAAGAAAAAACGAGCATCCGTTTGCTATTGTGCTGACTCCCATAGTGCCCTTCATTTGTAAGAGGGGACCCGTTATGGGAACAAGCAGAAGCTGAGCCTGAGGCTTTTGGACCACGTTACCCAAATCCCAACACCATCGTTCTGTCAATATTATTCATTTCGAGTCGCTTTCGATCTTTCTCGGCTTCTCCAGCACCGACCGCCCAGTGGTCCCGGTCCGAACCGGACGGACACCCGCCCAAGCTCCGCGCCGCTCCGGTCTCGATCTCCCCCGTCACGTGATTTCGCTGTCAGCTAAAGAAGCAACATATGGGAGGGGGCCCATGTCATATCATGGTGTTTAGGAGGAGTTCAAAGTGTTAGGGTTCTCTCAGAGAACTGTGAGAAATTCTCGCTTCATATCCAAGCTTATCAACACACACAACTGTAAATAAGTTGAGTTACACACATTTTTTTTCACCACACACAAAATATTTTTTAAACACTTTGTTAGATTATTCACATTAATTGTATTTTTAATCTCACCAAACAAAATTTTTGTGTGGTGAAAAGAGATGCGTGTCACTTAACTTAGTTATACCTATATATAAACACACACACGCACATATAGAGAGAGACTTGTGTCCTTTTAAAAGGATTCGAGGCCGAATCCTTCCCACTCAAATTCAAACCTCTGGGAGTCGAATACAAGATCCACTCCGTTGAAGTTGATCTATATTATTGCAATTATTTATAACCAAAATTCAAGTGTTTTGAATATTTTTTCCCGTCCATCAAGCGGCGCAAAATGGACGGCCGAAAGTAGTGAGTTAGTTAGACCCATGTCTTTAGACATACAAATTCTTGATCCGGCCATTTCATTATGATTTAAACATTTAAAAACACCTACTAGCCAATTTTTGTTAGGTTTCATATGATCTACACCGTTAAACTAACCAACTCACTATTTAGGCCGTCCGTATTTTTCCTACATGATGGATAGGCAAAAAGTATTTAAAACACTTGAATTTTGGTTTATACATATCTGAAATAATATAGATCAACTTCAACGGAGTGGATCTTGTATTCCAATGTTGCAGGGTTGAATTTGAGTGAGAAAGATTCGGTCTCGAATCATCTTGGAAGGACACAAGTCTATCTGACCATTTGATCATGATTTAAACATTTAAAATCCCTTACAAATAAATTTTTATTAGAATTCAAATATTCTACACCTTTAAAATAACCAATTCACTATTTAGGCCATTCGTTTTTTTCCTACTTAATGCATAGGAAAAAAGTATTCAAAACACTTGATTTTTTATTTATGGATGCTTTAAATAATATAGATCAACTTCAACGAAGTGAATCTTGTATTCGAATGTCAAATTTTGGTATTTGAGTGAGAAGACATCGGCCTCGAATCCTTCCGGAATGACACAAGTGTGTGTGTGTGTGTGTGTGTGTGTGTGTATATATATGTATGTATGTATGTATGTATGTATACACACACACATAATATACACACATGCGCGCGCGCACACACACTTGTGTTATGGGAGGATTGTTGTGCACAAGTGAAATTAGGTGGTGATGGCTTGGTTCCTCTACCTCCCTTTTCATAAGTGTACATACCCCCTCTAGCATGTACAATCAATATTGTATTATGGTGTAGTTGATTGGAATAAAAAAAATTTCACTTTTCAACAAATAAAATTATAGACTTGTGTTCTTTCAAAAGGATTTGAGCCCGAATCCTTCCAACTCAAATACATCCCTCAAATATTCGAATATAAGATCCACTCTGTTGAAGTTGATCCATATCATTTCATGTATCTAAAAACTAAAAATCAAGTATTTTATATACTTTTTGGCCATCCAACAAGCGTCGCAAAATGGACGGCCAAAAATAGTGAGTTGGTTAGATCTATGTCTTTAGACATACAAATTCTCGATCCGACCATTTGATTATGATCTAAACATTTAAAAACCCCTACAAACCAATTTTTACTAGGTTTCAAATGTTCTACATCGTTAAACTATCCAACTCACTATTTAAACCGTCCGTTTTTCTTCTACTTGATGGATGGGTAAAAAGTATTCAAACACTTGATTTTTAGTTTATAGATACTTGAAATAATAAAAATCAACTTCAACGGAGTGGATCTTACATTTGAATGCCGGATGTTAGTATTTGAGTGGGAAGGATTTGAGCCCGAATCTTTCCAACTCAAATACAACCCTCCGACATTCAAATATAAGATCCACTCGTTGAAGTTGATTTATATTAGTTCAAGTATCTATTACCCAAAAATCAAGTGTTTTAAATACTTTTTGCCCATCCATCAGGCAGCGCAAAATGGACAGTCGAAAGTAATGAGTTGGTTAGATCTATGTTTTTAGACGTACAAATTCTCGATACGGCCATTTGATTAAGATCTAAACATCTAAAACCCCTTACATGCCAATTTTATTAGCTTTCAATTGTTCTACATTGTTAAACTAACTAACTCACTATTTAGCCGTCCATTTTTCCCCTACTTGATGCATGGGGAAAAAGTATGCAAAACACTTGATGTTTGGTTTATAGATACTTGAAATAATATAGATCAATTTCAACAGAGTGGATCTTGTATTTGAATGTTAGAGGGTTGAATTTAAATGGGAAGGATCCGAGCTTAAATCATTTTGGAAGGACACAAGTCTATCTCAGAGAGAGAGAGAGAGAGAGAGAGAGAGAGAGATAGACTTGTATCCTTCCAAAAGGATTTGAGGCCGAATCCTTCCTATTTAAATACCAACATCTGACATTCGAATACAGGATCCACTCTATTAAAGTTGATCTATATTATTTCAAGTATCTATAAACCAAAAATCAAATATTTTTAATACTTTTTGCCTATCCATCAAGTGACACAAAAAGGATGGTCGAAAGTAGTGAGTTGGTTAAATCAATGTCTTTAGACATACAAATTCTCGATCCAGCCATTTAATTATGATCTAAACATTTAAAAACCCCTAACCAATTTTGGTCAGGTTTTAAATGTTCTATACCGTTAAACTAACCAACTCGTTATTTAGACATTCCGTTTTCCCCCTACTTGATGGATGATCAAAAAGCATTCAAAACACTTGATTTTTTGTTTATAGATACTTGAAATAATTGAAAAACACCTAGAGGGGGGGTGAATAGGTGTAAGTGCTAATCTAGTGAACTAAATGCGCTAAATGCGGAAGCTTAAAACAATTCTTGCAATCACACTTAATACAATCAACAAGTGTAGCCGAATTCCCCGTGAAGGGCTCTGGACTAACTCCTCTTGATTCCCCTAGATATGGGTTGAGGTGCTATGTGAAGCTCTTGTTGATTAAGTACAAGTGAGGCACACACAAACAACCAAGCATATACAAGATATAGCAATATGAAAAATGCAAGGCACAACACAAATGCAAACAATTAGATATGATGTGAAATGAATGATGCTTTGCACAAATATAAAGAGAGAGAGTTAGAGAGACAAGTGGATCAAACGCTAACAACAAGATATGTTTCGAGGTTCGAGCACCTTGCTCTACATCCCCGCCTACACCACCGTGTAGGATTTCCAATCCACTATCTCCCACCGAGGGAACCTCTACCAAAGAGGATTTGTTACAACACTAGGAGTACCTAACTCCTCTCTCAAACAACCACCTCACAACCGAGGGGTAAGCCAACAACCAACACCTCTACCGAAGAGGTTTACAACCAAAACTCCACCTCTCACTAGAGGGAGCAAACAACAACCAACTCCACCTCTCACTAGAGGGAGCAAACCACAATCCTCAACCTCTACCGAAGAGGGAGCAACCCAATCAAAGCAAGGGTTTACAACAAGTGGTTTCTTTCAACCACAAACTCTCTTTTCTCACAAACAAATGATCCTAATAGAATAGGATAGAAGATAAGCTCAAGTGTGGAAAACTAGGTGTTTGGAAAACAGAAACTCAAAGAAAAATACTTGGGAAAACTCTTGTAAAAGATAGAAAATGAAAGCCAAGATAAATCTCCCAAAATTCTCTTTTCTTTGATTTTTCCAAAAACCTAAAACAAATAAGATTGGAAGTTTTTAGCCCAAAAACTCTTTTGAAAACTTGTTTTAAATTCTGGGAAACTGAGAATTTTTCTCTTGTAAAAACCTTAGCCAAAATCCCAAAGAATTGGGGTTTATATAGGCCAAACAGAAAATTAACCGTTAGGCTGATGTGGCAGCCTGACAGGCTGCCGGTCGGCCGGCCCGGCCGACCGGCAACTGTCAGAAATGTGACCGTTGGGGCACCCCGGTCGACCGGCCCGATCGACCCAAACAAACAGAGAGCACTGCTCTCAGACACGGTCGACCCAGACGGTCGACCGTCCCTGTATCTGCCAAACGTGCACAGATCTGTGCACGTCGGTCGACCGTCCCGGTCGACCGACTTCATCCCAAGTCGACTAGGTCAGTTGACTAGTCGACTGGTTGAAGTCTGGAACAGAAATTTGGGTGAGAAAAACAGTTAAAAAATATTTTGAAAAATCTTTTAAGTCTTCTAAAAATCCACAAAACTTGTTTTAACATTTTATATTGAAACACAAACAAGTGATAAAAATTTCAAGACATATATCAATAATATCAATTCATTTTTGAGTCTTGTAAATTTTATCAAAGCCAACACTTGTATTTTTATCAAACTTGATTTTTCAATACATGAATAGGAAAGTCAAAATAAGTTTGTCTAGCAAGTTTAAAGCATGTATGTATATCTAGAACATATCTAATATACATAAAAATAAAGTAAACTTATTTTGATCTACTATTCATGAAAACCAAATCCAAAACATAAATCTTGTGTGTGTTGTGCACTTGAGCATATCAACTATACTAAGCTTTACAAATGGATCTAAACACACTATCTAAACTAGGATACCTAAGTCTTCTTGATGATCTTCCATCTTCAAGTTGACTTGCTCCAAAACTCCATCCATGGGCTAGGCAATGTGTGATCTTGAAGTTTTGGTCCTGGAATTACCATGAAAAGCTTCTAAACTCCTTAGTTGAAGCTAATCACCAACTAATATCTTGCTAATGATCTGAAACTTAAAATCACAAGATTATAAGTAAACATAACTACATGAGTTAATCATCATCAAAACTAGAGTGGAAGGCCTTTGGGCCAACAATCTCCCCCTTTTTGATGATGACAAAACTCATGGAGTTATATATGAATGGATTAAAGTTAAGCTTCAAAGAAGCTCCCCCTTAACTCATGCATAAACAAATAAACATAATAATGAATATTAAAACATGCATAGATATGCATAAACAATATAAGGTTCTAGATACCAAATGAAATATTCAAAACAAGGCATGTTCTATATACCAATTAACATTTAAACTATATTAAACTTAATATATGCAAAAACGTAAGTATGCATATATAAAAACTCTCAAATAATTCTCCCCCTTTTTGTCAATCATCAACAAAGGAGGTAAAAACACAAAAACTAATTTTTCTCCCCCTTTTTGTCAAAAACAAAAAGATCAAGAAGGGGTTCAATCAATAAAGGTTTATATGCGATATACATTCATGAAGAGGAAGATGCTAAGTCAGCTTCCCTACACATATACATTACATGAAAGAGGGATGACAAGCCCTAATTCACATAACGTATAATATGTAATGCATAAGAGGAGATGTGAAGCTCCCCCTACACACGTGTACCATATAAAGAAGAGTTGTCAAGCTCTTCAATATACAATACACTCAACATGAATCTATATGTAGAAGAGATGTTAAGCTCTCCTTGCATATAGGAAATACATATCAAAACAATTTTTTTTAATTTATTATTATTTTTTTAATGAAAGCATTAGAGCTTTTGTAAAACAAGTAAAATCTTCTTTCCCTTTATGTCTAAAACAAAACACAATGTCAATAAAGGGTGTGTGCAAATAATTATGATACCAATTAAAAATATGACAATGAAGTGCATATTGATACCAATTGAAAAATGAACATAAAAACAAAATCTTGATACCAATTGTAAATATTTTTCATTTTGAGCATATGATACCAATATAAATTGTTTGTCAAAAACAAATAATATCAAATTGAAAACTATTATTTTCTATCATAAAGCAAGGGAGTGGAATACTAAATACCAATTGAAAGATAAAATACGAAATTTTCTCCCCCTTTATGAAATATCAATAAACACTATGCATAGGCTTGAAATAAGATACCAATTGAAAAATAAATCAATTGAAATAAAAATAAAATTCAAGCTCTAGCAAAAATAAGATTTGTGCTCAAGATATAGAAATATAGTAGCACAAATAAAACATGTGTATGTGTATGAAATAGAATGAATACCAATCACCAATAGATGATACCAATTGAAAGCATACATACACAATAAACATATGAGTATACAAAAAGATCAAAATTGAAACCAATTGAAAGAGTTCAATGATACCAATTGAATAACAATAGTAGCATGGTATAACTCATATAATCTACCACCCAATCATAGTTCAAGTTTTAAATGATTTTCATTTGAAAGCATACATGAACATGATCGCCCATCCTTCCGCCCGTTGACGGTAGGAGTTTTCAAAAATAGATTTGAAAATTAAAGTTTGTTTGAAAACATCTACCATATGAAGAATACGAACTAGTTAAAATAGAAATTTTTGTTAACTAGTATGAAATCCTTCAAGTAAGGAATAAAACAAAATAGTTTTCATGAAATAAGAAATCCACATGAAAATCAACACTTTAATCCAATTAAGCATAATTATGACTCATGAAAATAAAACATGAGCAAGCAATAAATGTGAGTGTATAAATACAATGTGAAGATCAATATCATGAAAATATTCAATTAAGCTCAATTATTCCTTAATCATGAGAACATAAAAATCATCAAAACTTATTTAATCTTCAAGGCATATGTATGTCTTATACAAACTAAAGTATACATACATATCCAAAACACAACGAGTCCACAAAATATATGCATTAAGGCACGTGGCTCAAAAGGATAATCATGTATATCTAATAGTTTGGACAAGATGGACATATACATGAAGTTAAACAAATAAACACGAAATTAAGAAAAAACCAAATTTTCACAAACACAAAATTTCATTTCAAGGTATATGTATGAATTGTCAACACAATAAGTATACATACATATTCCTAAACACAATTGAGTCCATATATATAGATTTGCATGAAAAGCAAATGACTCAAGGGGTATACATGTATATCTTAGAGTTTGGCAATACAAACATATACATGAAGTGAAACACACAATCATAAAACAAATTCAAAAATGAGAATACAAGTTTAAAATGTATGGATCATCAAAACTAGACTATACTAGCACATCTCATTGGTTCAAATAAGCAATCAAGCCCAAACATATATAGATTTATTTGTGGCCCACTATATGCACAAGTATATAACTAGTCTTAATGAAAACTAACACTTAAACATGTAAACAAATCATTAAGCATCAAAACAAGATAAAAATCATCATGATAAGCATAAACATGATCATTATGTAAATCCACATGTTATTAGATTTATGATGTATATGATAGCTAATCAAATACGAGAACACTAAAAATGGGATCATATAAGCATGTGTCTCCAATACTATACATGTATATCAAAAATCTAATTAACATGGCATTTTCATACTAATCACTAAACAATGAAACATGCTATAAACAATGAATATTAAAAGCATGAAAACAATAAATAGGAGTTAAGAATTGTTACCAAAACCTAGAAGGCAACTCTCCTTGTCTCCAAAAACATGGTGGTCATCTCCACCAAATCTTCCCTTGAAAGTGATGCATCCAATTGATTTTCTTTAAGTACGGAACGCATCCACTCCAAGGTGCCATCACTCTCACGTCATGTGAGAGCCCACACCTACATCAAAAACTCTAGGGGTGGTCTTTGGTACCCATATCTTCTTGGGTCCATGAGGGTTAGTACCTTCTCTAACCCAAACAAATTTCTTTGCTAAATTATCAACATGTAATCTATCATAGCAAAATTTAGCAAGGTGGCCCTTACGTCCACAATGTGTACAAGTGTACACATGAGCATACATATGGTGATGGGTGTGTCCGTGAGGAGCATGTGTATGCCATGGAGGGTGTGCATGAAAAGATGGAACTTGTTTCTTTCGAACCAAAGATTCCAAGCGTGTATGATTCATGGCACATTGGCTCATAGTGGAGCCCAAACAATCTACTCTCTTCTTTAACATACAAATATCATCATTAATCTTAGAAGAAGAGGTACATGCATTAGGTACACTAGATGAAGAAGCTACACTAGCATGACAAACATGTGCATCAATTTTATTTTGCAAAACAATATTTTTCTCTAAACAAACATTTAAATCATTTGAAATAGAAATAATTTTGTTTTTCAAAGCAACATTCTCTTTTAAAACAAAGTCAACTTTTGAAGTTAAATTTTCATTTTTCTTCAAAAGAGTTTCACAATTATTTTTAGATTTTAAAACTTCATTTTCTTTAAGCGCAAGTTTTAATTGAGATCTCAATGAATCCCTTTCATTATAGACCTCAACCTTCTCTTGCAAAATATTGTTAAGTCTAGATTGTAAACTTTTATTATCTTTTTCAAGGCCTAGACTTTTCTTTTTCAAAATTTTATATTTTCTATTAATTTTTCACAAACAATGGAAAGTTCTTCATTCAAAGCATGAGCATCTATATGATCATCACATGAAGAACTAGAATCTAAACTATCTAGTTGAGATTCCGAATGTACCTCAAGGGAGTCATTCCCTTGGACCATCAAGCATTGTGAGTCGGATTCTCCACTAGACTCCTCCGGTTGAATTTGTTCTTGAAGTTTGAAGGTGGTGATTGTGGTTGACAACATATTCCACACTGCAAAGGCGGAATCAAAGTTAGAAGCAAGTATAAGATATTCTTTAGGTAAAGTGCTTCTAATAGCCTCAAGGGCAAGTGCATTAACCCCTATATGATCACCATTACCAAGATAGCATTTCTTGGTAGCGGCAAGGAAGACATGCAAACCTAGGGTCTTCAAATACAGGGACATCCTATACTTCCAAACAACAATGTTGGAAGGATCAAAGCTAGGTGGGGTCATGAAGTCCATGGTAAACTATATGTTGGCCCAAAGGCCTATCACTCTAGTTTTGATGATGATCAACTCATGAAGTTATGATTACTAATGATCTTGTGTTTAATTAGTGACAGATTCATTATCAAGATCTTAGTAGGTGTGGAGCTTCAACAAAGGATTTAAAGACAAGTTGGAAGCTAGCACCGGTTGATTCACGAGCCTATGCATCAAGAACACATCTAGAGATGAGCTCGGTGGATTGCATTTGGACCAAGTCAAGAAGATGAGAAGCCTTCAAGTGAAGACTTCAAGAAGATGAAGACTTGGGTCTAGGTATAAGATTTAGTTTTTTTGTTTTGTTAAAAATGTAAAGGATAGATAGTTGGTGGATTGCTCAAGTCTATATCACACACACACTCTTGATAGAACTCTTGATAGAATTGCTTTCATAAAAGAATTTTTTTTTTATATGTTTAGAAAAGAATTTTTTTTTATTTAGAAAAAGATTTTTCTTTATGACAAAATATATATACTTTGGTTTTTGGTATTTCTATCATGTATATCTTTTAAACCATAACCATGTTTAGAGCTTAATGTCAAAAACATAGATATATCATTATGATTGTGGAGTGGATCATATCCATACACACTATGCTTTAGAATGAACTCAAATATCTTGTTTTTGTATTTGATGAAGATTTGGAAAAACTAGTTTTGAAAAAAATATGTTCTGGAAAAACAGTTTTTATTTTTGAGCCAATATTTCTAAGTTACAAAAATAGTTCAAATCTATTATAACATGCCTTGATTTTGTGCAAGCATGTTTGTATATCATTGTATAACATTGAAACTATTTTTGTAGATTTATTTGAGGATTTATGGGATTTATATTAAGTTAATAGACTACCTTAAAAATCCCAGTTTTTCAGACCAGGAATTGGCTGACAGACCAAATCGGTCGACCGGGCGGTCGACCGCAGCTAGGTCGGGTCGACCGTCCAGTCGACCGGACGTGCACAGCCTTGTGCACGTTGTCAGCACAGTGGTCCGGTCGACCGTACGGTCGACCGCTGCAGAGAGTTCTGCTCTCTGGATTTCTGGGTCGACCGGGCGGTCGACCGGAGGCTCCAACGGTCGGATTTTCGACCGTTGGCGGTCGACCGGCCGGTCGACCGGTAGCTCTGACAGACCCCAACGGTCATATTTTTCTGACCTCTATAAAAAGGGGGTTTTGTCATTGTTTGAAGCCAAGATTTTGAGGACTTCTTGAGCCAGTTTTTCTAAGTCATTTCAGAAGTTTTCTCCACAAAATAGAGAGCAAATACTTCCCATCTAAAAGGGAGTTTTTATTAAGAGAGTGTAGAAAGTGATTCTTTGAGTTTTTCACCATAGTTCTTTTCCTTGCTTTCTCACACCACACTTGAGCTATCCATTGCTATATTATCCTATAGGTGTGTTGTAGTGAGAGTTTCTTTAGGTGATCAAGTGTTGTGATCACCAAAGATCTTTTCTTTGTTCTTTGAGGAGACGGGCAAGTGTGCTCGTTGGTGGTTAGAGTTCGGTAGTGAACTCTTGGTGGTTTGAGGTGCGGCCTCGGCGAGCTTGTGAAGCTTGCGTGTGTACGGGACTTGGGAGTCCGAGGGATTGTAGGTGTTGCGGCACCAAGGAGAGATCCATTGGGATCTTACATAGTGGAAATCCTTCGTGTGTCGAAGGCGGGGATGTAGAGCAAGTGTGCTCGAACCTCGAAACAAATCCTTTGTGTTTGCGATTGCTTACTCTATCTCTCTTTCTCTCTTTGTCTCTTATATCTTGCATTACTTTATAGTCTTTATCTCTTATATGCATGATATACCCTTGTGCTCATAATTGCTATACTTGCTTGGGATTGTTGTTAACACTAGTATTCAACCAAGAGAGCCAACGCGGCACCTCAACCCATTTCAAGGGGAATCTAGAGGAGCTTGTCCAGAGCCTCGCAAGGGGAATTCGGCAACACTCTTGTGTTATACATAAGTGTTTAATTAAAAGAAGTTTTATTTGGTCATCTTAGTTTTAATTCCGCATCATTTGTTCATAAGTGACCATTAGATTAGCCATCACCTATTCACCCCCCCTCTAGGTGATATTTCATTTGGTATCAGAGCTTGGTACTCTGATTTGGGTCTAACAACCTAGAGTTAAAGATCCTCATTTTTAGGCTAATCACAAGATTTGTACACACACCATGGACTTCATGTCACCACCCACCTTTGACATCCTTAACATCAACATTTGGAAGGTTAAGATGTCATTGTACCTCAAGGCCTTAGGCATTCATGTATATCTTGCTACTACTAATGATTCATATTTTAAAAATAGAAAGTACTTTGAGGCTAATGCAAAAGCCCTTCATGCTATCAAGTCAACCCTAAATGATGATTATTTATCTAGGGTTTCTAATGTTGAATCGGCTTTTGTAGTATGGAACATCATCACCTCCCTTGGCGAAAAGGATCTATATTATGCCGGGAGCGATTCGGACGTTGGAAGCGACACCTCCAACGTATGCTACATGGTCCAAGGGGATAACGCCCTTGAGGTAACTTTCGAATCCGAGGAAGATGATATTATGTCATATGATGAGCTCAATTCATTTTGCCAATTATTGCTTGAGAAATATGACATAAAAAGGAAAGAAATTAAAAATTTAAAAAAGGACATTGCTTGCATGCATAAAGAACATGACTCATTTAGAGATAACATTGCATGCTTAGAAAAATATAACAAAAGTTTGAAAAAGAAATTTGATTGCATGCATGTAGAAAATGATTCTTTTAGAAATAAACTTGCATGTTTAGAAAAGGAAAATAAAGATTTGAAAAATGAAAATGTTTCCTTACTTTCAAAATTGAATGATCTTTGTGAAGGGAACAATATTTTGAAAAATGATATTGCTATGGTGGAACAACAAAAAGAAAGTATTTTACAAGAAAATAAATCTTTAAAAAGAAAATTTGTTGAAAAGGAAAAGGATAATGTTTTTCAAAAGAAAAAGAAAAATGATTCTTTATCTCACCATGCTTTACATGCCACAACTAATGAGATTAAGAATTTGAAAAATAAAATGGATAATTTGAGTTCAACTTTGAACTCTTGTGCATTTAATCATACTAAGTTGGAGTCAATGTTTTCAAAGAAACAAACTTCTCATGTTCATGCACATCACTCTCATCATCATGCTTATGTTGCACAACATGATCATACTCCTACACATAAGCATACTAAGGTGTACGTATGTACACATTGTGGCCGCAAAGGCCATTTAGCAAAATATTGTTTTGATAAGAAACCTCATTTATATTTTGCTAAGTATAAAAGATTTTGGGATCCTTACAATAAAGCTAACCCCAAAGGACCCAAGAAAGTATGGGTACCAAAACCCCCACCCTTTGATTTTGATGTAGGTGAGGGCTCTCACAAAACGTGAGAGGATTGGTGCCTTGATAGCGGATGCAATGGACATGATGGACAAACTTTTGGATGCATTGCTATCAAGGAAATTTTGGTGGGAAAGACCACCATGCTATGGAGCTTTGGAGTTGGTAACAATTTCTAAACTCCTACTTTTTATGTACATGGTTTTACTTATGTCATATTCATAAGCATGTTCATGATTTTATTTGATTTGTGCTTCATGTGGTATTTACATGCTTAGATGTAGAATGTATCAAACTTGCTTTTATACATATATAAATAGTGAACTACAATTGACTCATATATATTTTGAACTTCATGCTCACTTGTATCCACTATATGCATATATATAGACTAGTTTTGATGATTCTCCGTTATACATGTTTTGCCTATTTTATGTTCCACTTCATGTATATGCATGTTTAATTCAAATCTAATAAATATACATGTATACCCGTGAGTCTCTTGCTTCCATGCAAACATCTTTAATAGACTCTTTTATATTTGGGATATGTATGCGTATTGTTAGATTTGTATAATTCATACATATACCATGAAGATTGTAATTCTTATGAAAAATGATTTTGAGTTGATTTGTTTTGAGAAAAATGTTTTTTTTTTTGTGTTGTTCAATAAAAGTTTTAGTCATATTTGATTTGAGCTTCATTGACGATTTTCATGAAGATACCATTTACATAACCTTTGATCACTCACCTTTTAAGAAAATAGATAATATTGAGCTTTATGGAATATGAGTGCTTGAACTTTTATGTATTTAGTATTATTCATGGAAAACATTTGACTTTGTATTTTTGAAAGATCTTTAACTAGTTTGTCAAAAAAAAAAAAACAATGTATACTAGTTATTTATTCTTCAAATAATTTTTGAGATTTACACATGATTCTATTTTTCTCAAAATTTGATGCTTCATGTATTGAATATTAGTTTATATGTTAGTTTTGTCAACACTAGGATTTATACTTGTACATATCATGGGCCACAAATAAATCGATTTATATTTGTGCTTGAATGCTTATTTGAACCCATGAAATGTGCTTGTATTGCTTAGTTTTGATGATTCATACATTTTTAAACTTATATTCCTACCTTTTGGATTTGATTTATGATCATGTGTTATCATTTCATGTATATGTGTATTTTGCCAAACTTTAAGATATACATGTATACCTCTTGAGTCATTTGCCTTTAATGCAAATCTATTTATATGGACTCAATTGTGTTTAAGAGATATGTATGTATACTTATTGTGTTGTCAAAACATACATATATCTTGAAATATACATTTTTTTTTAAATAAAAAATTTGTGATGATTTTCATGTTTTCTTATTTAAAGGAATATTGAGCTTTATTGACATTTTCATGATACCATGTTCCACATAACACTAGTGCACTCACCTCTTTTGAAAATTTTATGGACTTCATGGATAATAGAGTGTTTTTAGTGCCATGTGATTTACTTGTGTTTCATGAAAAACATTTATTATTTATTCCTTGTTTGAAGGATTTCATGCTAGTTGTTAAACATTTTCATTTAACTAGTTCGAATTCTTCATGTGGTAGATTTTATGATATATACACTTAAGCTTAATTTTTCAATTGGTATCATTGGATATTTCCAATTGGTATCAATATAATTCTTGTTGTATATAATCATATTTTGATTGTATGTATGAATGCTTTCAAATTTAAACTATATCAATATTCATTGGTATTATCTTTTCATACATATATGTGATCTTTTGTGCTTATTTTACAATTGGTATCTTTTAAAGCACAAAGATTGTTAATGCTAAGCTTAATTAGAATTTTAAATTGGTATCCCATAATAAGCTTATGCATAGTATTTTTAAAATTGGTATCAAAATTCAAAATTTGATTGTTCTTCATTTGGTACCTTAAAAGGAAAATTGTGTATCTTTGAAAAACTCAAAATGTGTTTTATCAAGAAAAACTCAAAATTTTTGATTTGTAGTGTATATATGCAAGGAGAGCTTAACATCTCTTCTACATATAGATTCATGTTGAGTGTATTGTGTATTGAGGAGCTTAACATCTCTTCTTTATGTGGTACACGTGTGTAGGGGGAGCTTCACATCTCCTCTTATGCATTACATAATATGTGTTATGTGAATTGGGGCTTATCATCCCTTCTTCATGTAATGTATATGTGTAGGGAAGCTAACTTAGCGTCTTCCTCTTCATGAATGTATATCGCATATAACCTCTTATTGATTTAATTGCACCCCTCTTTGATGACTTTGTTATTGACAAAAAGGGGGAGAAGATTTGTTTGATGTATTTTACTTTGAACCCTTTGTTGATGATTGACAAAAGGGGGGAGAAGTATTTATAGATTTTATATGCATGTCTTCCTTGCTTAAGGGGGAGTAAGATTTGTGTTGATGCATATGTGTTTTGTGATTTGTTAAATGTATGGAGATAAGATTTATAATGTATGGAGACAAGATTTATGATGTTATATTTACATACATGCCATACATTGCATACATATTCATGTGCTTTTATTGCCATATCTATTATTGAATGTGATGCATGAGTTAAGGGAGAGCTTCTTTGAAGTTTTACTTTAATCCATGCATATATAACTCCATGATTTTGTCATCATCAAAAAGGGGGAGATTGTTGGCCCAAAGGCCTATCACTCTAGTTTTGATGATGATCAACTCATGAAGTTATGATTACTAATGATCTTGTGTTTAATTAGTGACAGATTCATTATCAAGATCTTAGTAGGTGTGGAGCTTCAACAAAGGATTTAAAGACAAGTTGGAAGCTAGCACCGGTTGATTCACGAGCCTATGCATCAAGAACACATCTAGAGATGAGCTCGGTGGATTGCATTTGGACCAAGTCAAGAAGATGAGAAGCCTTCAAGTGAAGACTTCAAGAAGATGAAGACTTGGGTCTAGGTATAAGATTTAGTTTTTTGTTTTGTTAAAATGTAAAGGATAGATAGTTGGTGGATTGCTCAAGTCTATATCACACACACACTCTTGATAGAACTCTTGATAGAATTGCTTTCATAAAAGAATTTTTTTTTTATATGTTTAGAAAATAATTTTTTTTTATTTAGAAAAAGATTTTTCTTTGTGACAAAATATATATACTTTGGTTTTTGGTATTTCTATCATGTATATCTTTTAAACCATAACCATGTTTAGAGCTTAATGTCAAAAACATAGATATATCATTATGATTGTGGAGTGGATCATATCCATACACACTATGCTTTAGAATGAACTCAAATATCTTGTTTTTGTATTTGATGAAGATTTGGAAAAACTAGTTTTGAAAAAAAACATGTTCTGGAAAAACAGTTTTTATTTTTGAGCCAATATTTCCAAGTTACAAAAATAGTTCAAATCTATTATAACATGCCTTGATTTTGTGCAAGCATGTTTGTATATCATTGTATAACATTGAAACTATTTTTGTAGATTTATTTGAGGATTTATGGGATTTATATTAAGTTAATAGACTACCTTAAAAATCCCAGTTTTTCAGACCAGAAATTGGCTGACAGACCAAATCGGTCGACCGGGCGGTCGACCGCAGCTAGGTCGGGTCGACCGTCCAGTCGACCGGACGTGCACAGCCTTGTGCACGTTGTCAGCACAGTGGTCCGGTCGACCGTACGGTCGACCGCTGCAGAGAGTTCTGCTCTCTGGATTTCTGGGTCGACCGGGCGGTCGACCGGAGGCTCCAACGGTCGGATTTTTAACCGTTGGCGGTCGACCGGCCGGTCGACCGGTAGCTCTGACAGACCCCAACGGTCATATTTTTCTGACCTCTATAAAAAGGGGGTTTTGTCATTATTTGAAGCCAAGATTTTGAGGACTTCTTGAGCCAGTTTTTCTAAGTCATTTCAGAAGTTTTCTCCACAAAATAGAGAGCAAATACTTCCCATCTAAAAGGGAGTTTTTATTAAGAGAGTGTAGAAAGTGATTCTTTGAGTTTTTCACCATAGTTCTTTTCCTTGCTTTCTCACACCACACTTGAGCTATCCATTGCTATATTATCCTATAGGTGTGTTGTAGTGAGAGTTTCTTTAGGTGATCAAGTGTTGTGATCACCAAAGATCTTTTCTTTGTTCTTTGAGGAGACGGGCAAGTGTGCTCGTTGGTGGTTAGAGTTCGGTAGTGAACTCTTGGTGGTTTGAGGTGCGGCCTCGGCGAGCTTGTGAAGCTTGCGTGTGTACGGGACTTGGGAGTCCGAGGGATTGTAGGTGTTGCGGCACCAAGGAGAGATCCATTGGGATCTTGCATAGTGGAAATCCTTCGTGTGTCGAAGGCGGGGATGTAGAGCAAGTGTGCTCGAATCTCGAAACAAATCCTTTGTGTTTGCGATTGCTTACTCTATCTCTCTTTCTCTCTTTGTCTCTTATATCTTGCATTACTTTATAGTCTTTATCTCTTATATGCATGATATACCCTTGTGCTCATAATTGCTATACTTGCTTGGGATTGTTGTTAACACTAGTATTCAACCAAGAGAGCCAACGCGGCACCTCAACCCATTTCAAGGGGAATCTAGAGGAGCTTGTCCAGAGCCTCGCAAGGGGAATTCGGCAACACTCTTGTGTTATACATAAGTGTTTAATTAAAAGAAGTTTTATTTGGTCATCTTAGTTTTAATTCCGCATCATTTGTTCATAAGTGACCATTAGATTAGCCATCACCTATTCACCCCCCCTCTAGGTGATATTTCACTATATGTGTGCAAGCAAACAAATGCAAACAATAGATTAGCAACTAAATGGATCTCACTCCTATGATGTTAAGCCTAATATCAGGAGCACTAGCTCTGATACCAATTGAAAAACACCTAGAGGGGGGGTGAATAGGTGTAAGTGCTAATCTAGTGAACTAAATGCGCTAAATGCGGAAGCTTAAAATAATTCTTGCAATCACACTTAATACAATCAACAAGTGTAGCCGAATTCCCGTGAAGGGCTCTGGACTAACTCCTCTTGATTCCCCTAGATATGGGTTGAGGTGCTATGTGAAGCTCTTGTTGATTAAGTACAAGTGAGGCACACACAAACAACCAAGCATATACAAGATATAGCAATATGAAATATGCAAGGCATAACACAAATGCAA
The DNA here is from genome assembly GCA_038442645.1 of Agave tequilana. Taxonomy (NCBI): domain Eukaryota; kingdom Viridiplantae; phylum Streptophyta; class Magnoliopsida; order Asparagales; family Asparagaceae; genus Agave; species Agave tequilana. The sequence continues at coordinate 41,460 of JAVJIF010006798.1, forward strand.
GCAATTAGATATGATGTGAAATGAATGATGCTTTGCACAAATATAAATAGAGAGAGTTAGAGAGACAAGTGGATCAAACGCTAGCAACAAGATATGTTTCGAGGTTCGAGCACCTTGCTCTACATCCCCGCCTACACCACCGTGTAGGATTTCCAATCCACTATCTCCCACCGAGGGAACCTCTACCAAAGAGGATTTGTTACAACACTAGAAGTACCTAACTCCTCTCTCAAACAACCACCTCACAACCGAGGGGTAAGCCAACAACCAACACCTCTACCAAAGAGGTTTACAACCAAAACTCCACCTCTCACTAGAGGGAGCAAACAACAACCAACTCCACCTCTCACTAGAGGGAGCAAATCACAATCCTCAACCTCTATCGAAGAGGGAGCAACCCAATCAAAGCAAGGGTTTACAACAAGTGGTTTCTTTCAACCACAAACTCTCTTTTCCCACAAACAAATGATCCTAATAGAATAGGATAGAAGATAAGCTCAAGTGTGGAAAACTAGGTGTTTGAAAAACAGAAACTCAAAGAAAAATACTTGGGAAAACTCTTGTAAAAGATAGAAAATGAAAGCCAAGATAAATCTCCCAAAATTCTCTTTTCTTTGATTTTTCCAAAAACCTAAAACAAATAAGATTGGAAGTTTTTAGCCCAAAAATACTTTTGAAAACTTGTTTTAAATTCTGGGAAACTGGGAATTTTTCTTTTGTAAAAACCTTAGCCAAAATCCCAAAGAATTGGGGTTTATTTAGGCCAAACAGAAAACTAGCCGTTAGGCTGATGTGGCAGCCTGACAGGCTGCCGGTCGGCCGGGCCGACCGACCGCCAACGGTCAGAAATGTGACCGTTGGGGCACCCCGGTCGACCGCCCCGGTCGACCCAAACAAACAGAGAGCACTGCTCTCAGACACGGTCGACCCAGACGGTCGACCGTCCCTGTATCTGCCAAACGTGCACAGATCTGTGCACGTCGGTCGACCGTCCCAGTCGACCGACTTCATCCCAAGTCGACTAGGTCAGTTGACTAGTCGACTGGTTGAAGTCTGGAACAGAAATCTGGGTCAGAAAAATAGTTAAAAAATATTTTAAAAAATCTTTTAAGTCTTCTAAAAATCCACAAAACTTGTTTTAACATTTTATATTGAAACACAAACAAGTGATAAAAATTTCAAGACATATATCAATCATATCAATTCATTTTTGAGTCTTGTAAATTTTATCAAAGCCAACACTTGTATTTTTATCAAACTTGATTTTTCAATACATGAATAGGAAAGTCAAAATAAGTTTGTCTAGCAAGTTTAAAGCATGTATGTATACTAGAACATATCTAATATACATAAAAATAAAGTAAACTTGTTTTGATCTACTATTCATGAAAACCAAATCTAAAATATAAATCTTGTGTGTGTTGTACACTTGAGCATATCAACTATACTAAGCTTTACAAATGGATCTAAACACACTATCTAAAATAGGATACCGAAGTCTTCTTGATGATCTTCCATCTTCAAGTTGACTTACTCCAAAACTCCATCCATGGGCTAGGCAATGTGTGATCTTGAAGTTTTGGCCCTGGAATCACCAAAACTCCTTAGTTGAAGCTAATCACCAACTAATATCTTGCTAATGATCTGAAACTTAAAATCACAAGATTATTAGTAAACATAACTACATGAGTTAATCATCAAAACTAGAGTGGAAGGCCTTTGGGCCAACAATAATATAGATCAACTTTAACGGAGTGGATCATGTATTCGAATGTCGAAGGATTGATTTTAAGTGGGAAGCATCCGGGCTCAAATCCTTTTGGAAGGGCACAAGTCTCTCTCTCTCTCTTTCTATATATATATATATATATATATATATATATATATATATATATATATATATATATATATATATATATATATATATATAGGTAGAGTTACAATACACCTACTTGTAACTAAGTAAATTATACACACCTCTTTCCACCACACAAAAATTTTACTTAGTGAGATACAAACAAAAATTAATGTGAGTGGTACTCACAAGGTGCTACAAAAAATGTTTTTTGTGTAGTGAAAAGTTGTGTGCGAAACTTAACTTAGTTACACCTATGTGTATTGTGTGTGTGTGTGTGTGTGTGTGTGTGTGTGTGTATATAAAGAGAGAGAGAGAGAGAGAGAGAGAGAGAGAGAGAGAGAAGTGAGGGGGTAGACTTGTGTCATTCTGGAGCATTCGAGTTCGAATCTTTCCCACTCAAATACCAACATCCGATATTCAAATACTAGATCTACTCCATTGAAATTGATCTATATTATTTAATGTAACTAAAAATCAAAAATCAAGTGTTTAGAATATTTTTGCCCATCCATCAAGCAGCGCAAAATGGACGGCCGAAAGCAGTGAGTTGGTTAGATTTATCTCTTTAGACATACAAATTCTCGATCCGGCCATTAATCATGATCTAAACATTTAAAAACCCCTACAAATCAATTTTTATTAGATTTTAAATGTTCTACATCGTTAAACTAACCGACTTAATATGTAGGCCGTCCGTTTTTTCCTACTTGATGCACGGGCAAAAAGTATTTAAAATATTTGATTTTTGGTTTATAAATACTTAAAATACTATAGATCTATTTCAATAGAATGGATCTTGTATTCAAATATCGTAGGGTTGTATTTGAGTAGGAAGGATTCAACCTCGATTCCTTCCGGAATAGCAAAAGTTTATCTCTATATGGGATAGACTTGTGTTATTCTGAAAGGATTTGAGTCCGAATCCTTCCTACCCAAATCACATTATTTCTCCGAATATTATTTTCTATTTTATAGAATTTTTGGGGACCGATCAGAACTAGTCAAATTTTGACCCAATTGAATAATATTAATTAAATAATATAAAATCCATTTCTTCTTCTTATCTTTCTTTCTTCTTCACTCTTTTACAGCTCTCCCACCGCTTTACCCTTCCACCGCTTCATCCACCAATTTCCCTCTATCTCTCATAAATCCCTCTCTCTTAACTTCTCTCCCACTCTTTAATTCTCTCATCTCCTAATAAATCTCTCATTAATTCTCCCTCTTTCTTCATCTTCAAATGTCCTCTCTCTTCCTCCTGAAGATCCGACTAGGCCCAACTCGTCACCGGCTACGCCCCCAATTCCTCTAGCTTCGCACGGCGGTTACGCTCTGATTAAGTCCCCATCTTCTCTTCTCCATCTTCTTCCACTTCAATTTCAACATCTCCATCTCCTTCCTCCTCTTAAATCTATCATCCACATCTTTATTTTTTCACCACTTCCTCTCAATCTCCATCATTGCACCCACCACCACCACCTCCTCCTTCTCCTCCTCCCTCCTCTCCTCCCAATTTTATCATCATACTCCATCTCCACCACCCACACCATCATCTCCACCTCTAACAAAAACCACCAACACCACTCAACCAACCACCTACTACCAATATCATTAACTCCCCTTCTTGTAAGTCACCTAGAGTGGGGGTGAATAGGTGACAAGCTAATCTAATGCAAAACTAATGCGGAATTAAAAATTATTTATACAAACTAAAAATAATAAGCTAACACACAATATAGAGTGTAGAAAAATTCCTGGTGAAGGGCCTTGGACTATCTCCTCAAGATTCCTCTAAATTAAGAGTTGAGGTGTCACTATGGCTCTCTTGATTAAATACAAATGTGATCAAACAATTCCAAGTATATATATAAGTGAATCATAAGGAGATATCAAGCATGTAAAAGATATAAACAATAATATCTTGTAAGATATAAAACACAAGTGAGAGAGAGAGAGAAAGATAAGCAATCACAAACACAGGAGATTTGTTTCAAAGTTCGAGCACACTTGCTCAACGTCCCCGCCTTTAACACTATGAAGGATTTTCACTATAACGATCCTGCAAGATCACTCGGTGCCGCAACACCTAAAACAAACTCTCTCAAGAACTCTTGGACCCATAAATCCCTCACTTATTTCCGCAAGAACAACACACACAAGCACACTAGCTTGCTGAGGCTGCACCTCTACAAATTCCCTAACAAAGAAGTATGCGTCCTCTGATTCTAAACCATAAAACTTTGGGAGAGTGTTGATGAATTGAGGCTTTAACTCGAAGTTATTTCCGTTTGCTTCAGGCAGTTTTCTACAAAATGGTAATGAGGTTCTGATCGGGTAAAATCTTTCCTAAAGTGACGCCATCACCGGCTCTGGATGTAAGGGTAGAGAAGTGTTTCTTATTAATCTGGAAGTTGTAGGATCTCTCACCCACTCTTGCATGCAGCACACCACAAACAACATGAAAATAACAAACAATCGAAAAAGAACAAAAAAACAAACAAAAGAAAGAAAAATAACCACAAAGCCTTAGTCTAAGGTATCTGGACCTAGACGACTCCTAAATGGTCGATTCTTTGGGGAAGGTTGTTACAGGAACTCGACTACAAGTTAATCGGCCAGTGATTGAGGTGTTAGAACCTGCACACAAGAATAGAGAATTTCAGAACTTTAAAATAGAGATGTGCAAGTTACTCAATTCTACCGCAATAGCAAGTAGTTATGTGGGTCGTGATCCATAAGGAGGGACTAGTGATTGAAGCTTTTTAGTAAGTTCTCTTTTAGGCTACAAAGTATGGTTAAAGTTCTTCTTTAGTTTTTTAAAAGAAAAAGGAAAAATTAGGTTAAAGTGAGTTAGGAAGAAGATGGTAGATTAAGAAGATGGAAAAACTAGAAATGATATGTACAAAGAAATAGAAAAGGAATGATAAAAGAAGTGGTCGTTGTTGGTGTTGGTGATCTAAACTAAAAAAATAAAGGAAAAGAAAGAAAAGATTAAAGAAATACTTACCTCCTTTGGTTGATGACTTACCTGGAACCCTTGCATGTTCTACCTTGCTTCGGAGGCGTTCAACGCATAATTCAAGAGATCGAGCTCAGTCCCCATTTGCATTACATCATCAAGACGAACAAGAATGAAATGATACGGAGTTTTGAGGAGGAGAACATCATCATGAAATATCGTTGGCAGCCACACAAACATTGTTATACTGATGCTTCTAGATTCACTTGAATGCTCATCATAACCAAAAGAGGAAAAGTAGAAAGAAGAAGAAGGAAACAAAAGTAAAGACAAACATAAAAAAAAGTTACCTTTTATTGCTTGCAGAAACGATGGAAGAAAGGAGGAGGTACATTGGTGTCACTCTCAACATAAGCCTCTCTCTCTCTCTTACTTACATGAATCTCAGTCTAAACTATACTTACAAAGAAATAAAAATTACATGAAAATAAAACAAAAACCTACACTACAAAGAATGAAAAACTTGACTAACTCCTATCTCTTCATGGTTGTCCCATTTACAGTGAAAACCCTGTTTTTTATAGGCTAAAACCTAGAGGGGGAGGCGTGAGGAGATAGGGAGAGCAAACGCTCCCCCAATTGAAATGATAAGACCGCGGAATGCGGGTTTGGCTGCGTTTCCGCGGCCTGGCTGTGGCCAGGTGGCCACAGCCGGGGGGTGGTGCCTCCTGGATTCGCGTTATGGCTTTATCTTCAACTGGATTTCTCGTTTCAGCTCTTGGATTTGACGAAACGATCTTTGATTGTTGGCTTTAACTACTTTATTTGGGAAGATCCATTTCAACCGATTTTCAACCTCTCTGATTTGCCAAGATCTGTCTTGATTCCCTGATTTCGAATTTATTCTGAATTAAATCAGAATTTCGTGGGCTTTTTGGGCTCGTTTCTCTTCACTCTCCTTTAGGAATGGGCCTACATATTATTAAACAATAATTAAGAACAAGCAGAGTTTATTTTATAATAAGTATGAGAATATGATAATAAATGTGCAATCTTAGCGACCGATCACACCCCTATACCTATCTTTTGCTCGTCCTCGAGCAAAACAACTAAACTATACTAAAAATTATTAGACCACTTTCGCAGGTCACGCGATCGCACTGAGCATGTGCAACAAACCGTTAAACCTCTAGGTTTCCCCTAGAGGACGAGTTTTGTCTCGTGAGGGTTTTCAGTGGATTACACCCACAAAATCCGTAAAGAAAGAGAAAAATGTTAGTATTTTAAAAATACATTTTTAAAGAAAAAATATTTGAAATATTATTGTAAGTTTTAAGTAATCTATAAATTATAGGAAAAACTGAATTTTTCATTCCTAAATTAAGTCTCTATTCAAAAAAATTGTTATCAATCAGAGTAAGGAGTCAAATTGTACTTCTCATCTAGTCTATTACTTTATCCTGAGTCATATGCACTATCGTGACTATAAAAATTTTGACTAAGAATTCTTTAACTCTAACTCTTATGCCTTATTTATAAATATATATTATATATATATATATATTTGGTATTATTCCTTAGTTCTATTAGACTTTCTAATCTGCCCTTGTAATAAGCCTTTAATCGATGACTCCCAAACCAAACGGTCTTAGGGCACCGGGTGAGAAAAAACCCCAAGGACTTAAGGACTCGAGCAAATAAGGCCTCAAAACTAAGAATTTTATTATATGAATCGCTTTTAGGCGTGAATACTTATGCTTCATGAGGCAGAAATACGCAGCTTAATCAGAGGATTTATATATTTTTTTCTCAAACTTATATAATTATCTTTTGCATAAATACCAAGGCTTGTTTAGGCCAAAGCACCTAGCTAATCAATAATTAGATTTGTTCATCTTTCATAGATATTTTTTTCTTTTTTTTCTTTTTAATATGTATAAGGCATAAGAATCTTTATTTTAGAACCTTGAGTGTGTAAGTGCATGAAGTGTGCATATTTCATTAAGGTAAAGATCAAAACTAAATTACTTTGACAAATTATCTTCCTAACCCTAAAAATCAAACAAATAATCTTATTTTGACCAAGTTTAAGAAATCCTAATTTTGATTTTCCTATTCCTTAAAATTGACTTAATTTCTTAAAAAATATGTTAAAATTTGTTTCTATTTTCAAAAAGTTTTTAAAAGTAAAGAAAATGTTAATTTTTTTTAATAAAAAGAAAAACCTAAGTTATGTTAGAACCCTCCCCCACACCTATCTCATGTATTGTCCTCAATATATGAATTAATGCATAGATGCATGAAAAGAAGAAAGGGAAGGAAATATTACCTTAAGGTGGTGGTTCCGGTGGTGGTCTGATTGGTTCACGAAATGCGGCCCAATCGACTTTTCGTGGAGATCGGAGGAACCCACTAGAAATTTCTCTAATATAACCCACTAAAATGATATATACATGAATGATTTTTATTAAATATTTTACCCCATCTAATTTTCAAATTCCATAATTAATTTCAGAATCAATTTTGTCAACCACCTTGTCCCAAAATGGAGTTTGAAAAGATGGAATGATTGACTTGGACTTTGGAAGTATGGAAAGTAATACCGACTCAGAAAAATGACTTAAGTCAAGTAAAGGTTCAGGAGTCGATATTGGTTCAGGAAGTAGGTCCAAATCAAGAAGTTGAAACTGAAGTACACATTCATTTTCCCATAATAGAATGTGACTTAATATTGGTGATTCAAGTTTAAGAATGACAAGTCGGGTAACAAAACAAGAGTCAATGTTGATTCGAGAATTTGAACTGGATCACAAAATTGAGAATCTAGGTCACATTTCTCATTGAGTTCAATTTCATAAAAATGAGAACTTTCCAATTTGACAATGGGACAAAAGTATGAAATTGGTCAAGTTCAATATGATGATCATCAAAGATGGGCGATTCAATTTCATTATGAATTGGCACAGGATCCAATGTTGACTCGGGAAAAAGATTGAAAGCAGGTGAAGATACCGAGTCATAATTGAATCAGGAAGTAGAACTGAACCACTAAGTTGAGGTTCATGATCATATTCATTCTCAAGTTCAATTTCAGGTAAGGGATAACTTGCCAAACTGTCAATGTCACTTTCAAAATTTGGAATTTGGGCAAGTTCAAATGATTGTGCTGAAATGGAACCTTGTTTTCCAAAACAACATGACTCTTCGGCTCTAATAGAATGGTTAGCGACATCAGAACTGGCCAAACGGTGAGAACGTAGAGTTTGGACCATCATATCTATGTCATGATTACGAGCGTTTTGAGCCTGAGTCATGGCTTCAAGCATCTTTTCATAGTTGATTGGTTCGTCGTTTTGTTGAAAAGATGAAGTGTTATTTTGGAATTGGTGGTGAAATTGTGAGTCCATCAGATTTTGTGATTTTTTTTGGACTCACGCATACTCATTTCCAAAATTGATGATTTTCTATTTTGGATGGTGAAACTGAGTATGAATCTTGGAAATATTGTGGATAAGGAGGACAAGTTGGTTGAAAATTGGACTCTGGGGAGGTGAACCCCACTGACTCTGTGAAGAGTTAAAATTATTCTAGAAATTATGGTTATAAGATTGGGGGCATGGGTTATATTGATTCGGATAAGACCAATCGACACACTAGGTTGGTTAAAGTTTTGATATGCCGGGTTGGTAATATCCGAAAAAGAGGTTGGTGTGTAATATGGATTACCATTAAAATTGAAAAAATTGTTGCTATAAGCCATATCACACAATAAAACACAAACAAAGGAAAAAAACAAACAAATAAGCAAACAAAAAAAGAAAAATTCTAACCTAAGTTAGGGTAGACCTTTGATCTAGACGACTCCTAACTGGTTAGACTGTCCATAGGAGGTATAATGCAGACTTTGACACAAGCTAATCAGCCAGGTCAGGGCAAGATTGGTGGGAGGTTATCCGTCAAAGATGTTCCTTAATTAAGTAACCACCAACCTTCGGGCTTTCGGCCCTTAATCCCCTTCCTAGACACTGATTTGGCAGGAGTCAAATTCTAACACCTTTCCCCTTAGGATAATCTTCTAATTGAGTCCGAGATGTCCCTAGGGCCAACGTCTACTCATTTTTAGTTAGGCTTGGGTTAGTAAGTGAGGAGATTGTTTGTGGGCTAAGGGAGGGTAATGACTTCCCTACCTTATCTTGTTCATAGGACAAGCCCTTAAGATTGATTTAGTGCAGTGTACAAGAAAAGCAACACTTAAGCAATGTAAACAATCCAAAAGTGTTCTTATACTAGATGCTATGCACACTACCTTTGCTCCAGCACTCTTCAACAGTAATGAAAAATGCAAACGAATTAGACACGTGCCTAAATGCAAGTCTAAACCGCTTTTAGCATTTAACAAACATCATTTTACTATTGAGGTTAGAAAGGAAGTACAGTGAGTCAAACAAGGAGATACATGCTACAGATATTTAAACTATGTAATTCAGCCGACCTGTAAAAAATATAAGTTAGTAGTTCACTCAGTTTGCCACAGGACTGTAGCAAATCTGAGGACATTTGGCTCTGCTTTCTTGAGCAGAGTCTAAGGCCACTTATATGTCCACTGCAGCAAGAATTCCTTGTTGTCAAATCTGTACACCAAAAATCAAGAAGAAGGTTAACAAAAAATGTAAACTTTAATGAGAATTACTTACTGTCCCTCCCCGGCAACGACGCCAAAATTTGATTGAGGTGTTAGAACCTGCACACAAGAATATAGAATTTCAGAACTTTAAAATAGAGATGTGCAAGTTACTCAATTCTACCGCAATAGTAAGTGGCTATGCAAGTCGTGATTGATTTGTCATATACATTTCATTTATATTGTCACTTTACCACACTTGTTAGCTAATAAATTATATTAATAAGTTGTCTTTTCTTTGCTAAATGTAGGCCCAAGTGCTCAAAGAAAGAAAAGAGAAACAAGCCCAAAAGCCCACCAAATTCTGAATTAATTCAGAATAAATTCGAAATGAAGAAATCAGGGATAAATCTAGGCATATCAAGAGGTTGAAAAAAATCCTCCCTGAATCGAGCGGTTGAAGCCACAGAATCAAGGCTGTTTCGTTAACAGTTTAGAGCAGAAACCAGAAAACCAGCAGCAGATACGAGCTAACCAGAAAACCAGGAAGTCTCCCCTTTTGGTGTGGCCACCTGGCCACACCAGGGCCGCGGAAACGCGGCCCAAGCCGCGTTTCTGCGGCCAAGTAAGATTTGTTGGGGGAGCGTTTGCTCCCCCAATCTTCCCAGGATCTCCTCCTTTAGGTTTTTGGCTATAAATAGGGGTTTCAACAAAGAAAAATGTAGCGAATACTAGGATTAAGTTTTGCATTTTATTTTCTTAGGATTTAGGCTATTTGTTAGCTAGAACAAGAGTTGTAATCTTGCTTTTTAATTTGTAGTCCAGTATCAAAACTTATGAGAGAGAGGACTGAGAGCTTGTACTTGAAGATTGAAGTGACAACAATACAAAAGTCGAGCCAATTTCTCTTCCACTTGCAGTACGATATGGTTTGCATTATGTCTACGTTTTCTTTGTTATTTTCTATGGATAACTAAATGGTTTTCTGGGCTAGCTATCATCACTCTCTCTTGTTCTTCTTCTTCTCTTCTGTTTTTAAAAGAAAAAGACCCGATGACTCATATGCATGCCTCACTTAAAAGCCTTTCATTTTGAAAGTGTTCTTGAAGGCACATGAGGATGGGTATAGATGGTTGAATTCACAACTCTTTCACGAACTTGTCTTGAATCATTTTTAATTCATTCTTGCTTCTTCGCGCTTGATGTTTTAATATTCGACTCTACGATTTCTTGAAGAAAAAGACTCAACTCTTCTAACATCTTATGTGCTTTACTTAAAGCTTTCTAAAAAGTTAACTCTAAGTTTTGCAAATGATCATTTGAGGGACTTAACATTTTAAGAGAAGAATGAACAATTGAGTAGTGAGATAGTGAGCCCAGACTTTCTTTATTATTACAAACAACAAAACAATTTCCAAGTTTTCTCAATCACCTTCTCCAAAACCTTTTCTAAAAGTTGCAATTTTTCTTTCATTCATCTCTTTCTTTCCATTCTCTTTTTCATAAAAAACGAACACAATTCTTTGTTTCTAAACGATTCACCGAAAAGCTTCCATCGCATCCCTCCTTGTGGACACGACCCGTTAGCCACAAGCTACACAGTATATTCTTAACTCATTGATTGTTTCTTTATTTTAGCAATCAATTTTTGGCGCCGTTGCCGGAGAGGGAACGGTGTAGTTGTTTTAACAAGTTTTGTGTGTTATTTCAGGGACTTGAAGATCAAGATTTAGCAATCAAGCTTTGCCAAGAAGACTTGCAAATTCTGTGCCCCTACTCTCGAAAGTAGGAAACAGAATTTCAAGAAATTGCTTTGCAAAATCTGAAAAAATTCATTGGACTACTAAAAACTTTGTTTTGCAGGACATATTGCTCGCAAAAATTTAAGTTTATATATGTCATATTTGTGCTATTTCTGCTATCCAACATCCCTGTTTAAAGTCAACAGTAAAACACTTGTTGAAAAGTTAAAAAAATTGATTAGACATTTGCATTCTAGGCATGAGTCTTTTCAATTCCTTTACTTTACTGTTGAAGATTGCTGGAGCAAGGTACGTACGCATTGCATTCAGAATAGGACTCATATCTTGGTTGATTTATATCGCTTTGAGTGAATCTTATTTATCTTGTACACTTGCACAAATTGATTTTAAGGGCAACATCCAACAACAAGATAAGGTGGGGATTTAATCACCCTTCCTTGGCCCAAAAATCAGACTCCAAGCACTCACAAACCTAAGCCTAAGTAAAATCTTATAGACGTTGGACTTAGGGACATCTCGAACTCACTAGGAGATTATCCTAAAGAGGGAAGGTGTTGGAAATTGACTCCTGCCAAATCAGTGTCTAGGAAGGGGATTGAGGGCCGAAAGCCCAAAGATTGGTAGTTATTTAATTAAGGAACGTCTTTGATGGAAAACCTCCCACCAATCTTGCCCTGACCTGGCTGATTAGCTTGTGGTCAAAGTCTACATTCTACCTCTTGTGGACAATCAACCAGTTAGGAGTTGTCTAGGTCGAGGTTACCTTAGACTAGGCTTGGTTGATTTCTATTGTTGACTGTTGTTTGAACTTGTTGTGATTGTGATTGTGTTTGTGTATGCAAGTGTGGTCAAGATACCCTAATTCATCTAGGTTGACTAGAAACACATCACCACCCAAGTTTGAACCAAGACCAGATCCGGTAATGGCTCAATCAACATCACTACAGGATAGGTTCTACCCTATTAGGACTTCACTTCCATCTTGCATTTCACTTCCATCGGTTGGTGAATACAATTTCGGGCTCAAGTCTCAATTCATCAACACACTCCCCAAGTTTCATGGCCTAGAGTCCGAAGATGCCTACTTCTTCATAAGAGAACTTGAGGAAGTATGTCTAATGATGAAAATCCCACACCTTGTAGACGATACTATTAGGTTGAGATTTATCACTTTTGCACTTAAGGACCTAGCAAAGAAGTGGCTCTACAGCTTAGCAACCGGTTCCATCACATCCTGGGATGATTTCATCAAGGTCTTCTTGAAGAAATTCTATCTAATCCATAAAACCGCTCTCATTAGAAAGACGATCATGCAATTTAAGTAAGAACCAAGTGAACCATTCTGGAGGTACTTTGAACGCTTTAAGGACCTCCTTGTATAATGTCCACACCATGGAATAGAGAAATGGCGACAATGCCAAATTATCTATGAAGGTTTAGACTATTCCACCAAAACCCTCTTAGAAAGTATGTGTCAAGGGGGTTTCTTGCAGAAAGATGAAGATGAAGGATGGGATTTGTATGAAAATTTAGCTGAGAAGACCTTCCAATGGGAATCTTCTAGTGAGACCTCTAGGAATCCTAACTCCATCTCTTCAAAAGGAGGTCTCCATTCCATTGAATCGTCCATCTTTAATGAGGCTAAGTTAGCTAACCTGGCTAGAAGACTGTAAGCTCTAGAAACGAAAGAACCGAGTCCAGTCAATCAAGTCAGCCCGAACCAATTTCCAACACCGGGCTGCACTTACTGTCAAGCCATGAATCATGTGTTCGAGGAGTGCCCAGTGTTTCAGGCTCAGTAATCCTACCATGAACCGATGAATGCGGCCTTTTCAAGGCCGAACAATAACCCTTACGCTCCAACGTACAATCCCGGCTGGAGAAATCACCCTAATTTCTCATGGAGCTAGAATAACTCTGACCATTCACGATCAAATCATGCTAGCCACTTCCATCATGGTAATAATTCTTCCAATCATCAACCCAACTTCTCCAATTTCCATAATAATTCTCCCAACCATCCACCAAACTTTCCGAATTATCAACAGAACTTTCCTAATCAAGCTCCACAATCCTCCTTCCAGAATCCTCCATTAGAAAGGAGAATGACTGACTTTGAAAGAAACATGGAACGATATATGAAAAATCAAGACTATCTCATGCAAACCATTCAGAGGTTAGAGATTCAAATGAGTCAACTAGCCAACCAACAGAATGAGAGACAAAAGGGTACCCTGCCTAGTCAGCCAGTCACCAATCCGAGGAATTCCCAACAAGCTCATTTTGCTAAGGATCCTTCATTCAATCAATATAATGTTGTTCATACATTGAGGTCAGGAAAGAGAGTTGATAACCAAGTGTCAACACCACCCAATCCCATTCAGCACAACCACAATCAAGCTTCCACCTCATCAAATCCAAGTTCTTCCAATTCTGACAAATCTGAAAAAGACAAGTCAGCCAGCCAAGTGCACCAGCCTATAGTACCATTTCCTAATAGGCTAAAAAATAATAAGCAAAATCCTCACATGGACAAGATAATCGAGATGTTTAACCAAGTGAAGATAAATGTGCCACTCCTTGATGCCATCCAACAAGTTCCTTCCTATGCTAAGTTTCTTAAGGACATGTGCACCAAGAAGAGAAAGATTAATGTTCCAAAGAAGGTCTTGTTAGCCACTAATATTAGTGAGCTATTATCGGGTCCTATCCCTGTCAAGTACAAGGATCCAGGTAATCCCACCATTGCCTGCACAATAGGACAAGCCGAGATTAGTCGTGCACTTCTTTACTTGGCGGCAAGTATCAACTTGCTTCCATTCTCTGTTTATCAACAACTCGGGTTGGGCGATCTTAGTCCAACTCGAGTCACCATCCAACTTGCTGACCGTTCTGTTAAAGTTCCAAAAGGGGAGATTAATGATGTCCTGATTCGGGTAGGAGAGTTCATATACCCTATCGATTTCATAGTTCTGGAGACACAACCTGTGTCCAACTCCAATCGTAGGGCTCAAACTCCTGTCATCCTAGGTCGACCATTCCTTGCTACTGCTAATGCCATCATTAATTGTAGGAATGGGTCTATGAGGTTAACCTTTGGGGACATGACTAGAGAAGTCAATGTCTTTAATCTAGGAAAACAACCCCGCGATATCGAGGACCAAACATTTGAAGTCAACCTTATTGAGAACTTGACAAGTGAACACGGGGAAGAATTGGAATCAGAAATGGAGAGTGAGTTCAGGTTAGAGTCTGACGACTTTAATCTTGATCAGGTGGTAGATTCTGCCGTGAATTGGGCTTCAAACTCTATTTCACCAATAATGGAGCCAACAGATTTGACTAGTCCTTCTAGTGAGCCTTCCTCATCCTTAGAATTGAAAGCCCTACCTGCGCATCTCAAGTACGCCTATCTAGGTGAACAAGAGACCTTTCCTGTCATCATTGCCTCCCATTTAAATGACGGGGAAGAAGAAGATCTAAAAGCTATTCTAAGAAAACATAGGGAAGCCATTGGGTGGACTATGACTGATATCAAGGGATTAGTCCAACCATCGTTCAACATCACATTCATCTCAATGAAGACGCCACACCCAAAAGAGACCCGCAGCGTAGGTTAAACCCTATAATGCAAGAGGTTGTTCATGCTGAAATCATAAAACTCTTAGACAATGGGATAATTTATCCCATTTCTGATAGCCAATGGGTCAGTCCTGTCCACGCGGTCCCAAAGAAATCTGGTTTCACCGTAGTGGAAAATGAGAACAAAGAGTTAGTTCAAACTCGACTTCCCACGAAGATTCGAGTTTGCATCGACTATAGGAAACTGAATGCTGCAACTCGTAAGGACCATTTTCCACTTCCCTTCATTGATCAAATGCTTGAACGTTTGGCGGGTCATGAGTATTACTGTTTCTTGGACGGTTACTCGGGCTATAACCAGATCCCTATCGCTCCTGAGGACCAAGAAAAGACTACGTTCACATGTCCATTTGGGACATTTGCTTATTGTCAAATGCCCTTCGGCTTATGCAATGCCCCAGCAACGTTTCAACGTTGCATGTTGAGTCTTTTCTCTGATATGGTAGAACGCTTCTTAGAAATCTTCATGGATGATTTCTCCATCTATGGAGATTCATTCACTCAATGTCTCCACCATCTAGAATTTGTCCTCCAACGTTGTGCTGAGAAAAATTTGACACTGAACTGGGAGAAATGCCACTTCATGGTAAAACATGGAATTGTCTTGGGTCATGAAATCTCCAAGAAAGGAATTGAAGTGGATAGAGCCAAAATCGAGGTTATTGCTAAGCTTCCCATGCCCAAATGCGTTAAGGACATTAGATCCTTCTTAGGACATGCTAGTTTTTACTGACGATTTATCAAGGATTTTAGCAAAATTGCTAGGCCCCTGACTAATCTGTTAGCTAAGGATGTGTCCTTCACTTTCGATGCTGAATGCATAAATTCTTGGGAGAAGCTTAAGAGAGAGCTTATTTCTGCACCAATCATATCTGCAGCGGATTGGTCTAAACCATTTGAGATCATGTGCGATGCTTCCAATTTTGCCATAGGCGCTGTCCTAGGATAACACATTGATAACAAGCAGCATGTGATCTACTACTCTAGTAGGACTCTCAACGATGCTCAAATGAACTACACTATGACCGAGAAGGAATTCTTGGCAGTAGTGTTTGCCTTAGAGAAGTTTCGTCCCTACCTACTAGGTCCAAAAGCACCGTTTTCACCGATCATTCTGCGCTTAGGTACCTCATGATGAAGAAGGATGCCAAGGCCCGACTCATTCGTTGGATCCTCCTTCTTCAAGAATTCGATCTTGAGATTCGAGATAAGAAAGGCGTAGAAAATATCGTTGCTGACCACCTCTCACGTATCCCTAATTCTCCATGCAACGAATTACTCATAAATGAGGATTTTCCTGATGAACATCTCTTAGCTATCTCTAGGGAACCTTGGTTTGCTGATATAGTGAATTACTTAGTCACAAACCAAACTCCATCTCATTGGTCCAAAAACGATGTGTACCGGTTCATGTCCCAAGTCCGGTATTTCTTTTGGAGGAACCGTACCTTTTCAAGTACTGTTCTGACCAAATTATTAGGAGATGCATTCCCGATGAGGAGGTTAAGAGTGTTCTATCCTTCTGTCACGAACTTGCATGCGGTGGACACTTTGGTCCCCGCAAGACTGCTGAAAAGGTGCTACAAAGTGGGTTTTATTGGCCCACTCTGTTCAAGGGTGCTTATGAATTTTGCAAGATGTGCCCTAGATGCCAAATGATAGGAAGGATCTCACACCGAAATATGATGCCCCTCAACCCAATTCTAGAAATAGAACTCTTTGATGTTTGGGGCATCGACTTTATGGGTCCATTTTCTAATTCATTTGGGAACTAATATATATTGGTTGCTGTGGATTACGTGTCCAAGTGGGTCGAAGCAATTCCTTGTAAAACTAATGATAACAAAGTTGTCATAAAGTTTTTGAAAGAGAACATTTTTTCCTGCTTCGGAACCCCTCGTGCTATCATCAGTGATAATGGCACTCACTTTTGCAATAGATCTTTTGAAGCCCTTATGCGAAAGTATACCATAACTCACAAGTTGTCCACCCCTTATCATCCTCAAACCAGTGGGCAAGTTGAGGTTTCAAATAGACAAGTCAAGCTTATATTGGAGAAAAATGTGAACCAAAACTGGAAGGATTGGTCCATCAAACTTGTAGATGCTCCATGGGCCTACAGGACCGCCTTCAAGATGATTCTAGGAATGTCTCCCTATAGGTTAGTCTATGGCAAACCTTGTCACTTGCCCGTTGAGTTAGAGTACCAGCCTTATGAGCAATCAAGCAATTGAATTTCGACTTGACTAAGGCCGGTGACCTTCGAAAATTACAAATTTCCGAATTGGAGGAGTTGAGAAATGAAGCCTATGAAAATGCTAGGATCACTAAAGAGAGAGTCAAGATTTTCCATGATAAGAACATCGTAAGAAAAACCTTTGTCTCCGGACAAAAAGTCTTACTCTATAATTCTAGGCTTCATCTTTTTCCAGGAAAATTGAAATCAAGATGGACTGGGCCATTCATTGTAAAAACCGTGTTTCCACACGGTGCAGTTGAGATCAGTGATCCCAAGAATGGAAATGACTTTAAGGTAAATGGTCAACGCCTTAAACCTTTCTTGGAATCAGTACCGGTAGATGAAACGGTAATGGGTCTTTTTGACCCAGTGTATCGGTAACTTTCCTCCTTTTCATTTTATTTCATGCACTTATACATTTCTTTCATACATTGGGGACAATGCATGAGATAAGTGTGGGGGAGGGTTCTAACATGACTGATATAAAAATAAAAAAATGGATATATAAAAAAAAGAATTTTTTGAAAAGGGTAGACAGTATTTTGATATATTTTTCGTAAGAATTTAAGTCAATTTTAAGGAATAGGAGAATCATAATTAGGATTTCTTACACTTGGTCAAAATAAGATAACTTGTTTGATTTTTAGGGTCAGGAAAAAAATTTGTGAAAGTAATTTAGTCTTGATATTTACCTTGATGACATATGCACACAAAATACACTTACACACTTAGGGTTTAAAAACAGAGACTCTTATGCCTTATATATATAAAAAAAAAACAAGTTTAATTATTGATTAGCTAGGTGCATTGGCCTAAGCAAGCCTTAGTATTTATGCAAAAGATAATTAGATGAGTTTGAAAAAAAAAATGTGTATCCTCTGATTAAGCTGGGTATTTATGCCTCATGAAGCATAAGTATTCACGCCTAAAAGGGGTACACCGTATAAATAAAAACCTTGGTTTCGTGGCCTTATCTGCTCGAGTATTTAAGTCCTTAGGGGTGTTTTCTCACCTGGTGCCCTAAAACTGTCCGGTTTGGGTGCCACCGACTGAATGCTTGTTACATGGGCAGATTAGAAAGCCTAATGAAATTGACGAATAAATTTCACAAAAAAATAAATAAATATAAGGCATAGGAGTTAATGTTGAAGAACCCTTAGTAAACTTCATAGTCACGATGGTGCATACGACTTAGGGTAAATTAATAGACTAGATGAGAAGTACAATTTGACTCCTTACTTTAATTGATGACATGTTTTTGAATAGAGGCTAAGTTTAGGAATAATAAATTTGATATTCCTATAACTTATAGATTACTTAAACTCTCACAAATATACTTCAAATATTTTCTCCTTCCAAAAAAAAAAAGAAAAAAAATGCTTTTCGAAAATACTAACTTTTTTCTCTCTTTTTTTTTTTTGGATTTTGTGGGTGTAATCCGCTGAAAACCCTCACGAGACAAAACTCGTCCTCTAGGGGTAACCTAGAGGTTTAACGGCTTGTTGAACATACTCAGTGCAATCGAGTGACCTGCGAAAGTGGTCTAATAATTGATTCAAGTTAGTCTGATGTTTTGCTCGAGGGCGAGCAAAAGATAAGTGTGGGGGTGTGATTTGTCACATACATTGCATTTATATTGTCACTTTACCAAACTTGTTAGCTAATAAATTATATTAATAAGTTGTCTTTTTCTTTGCTAAATGTAGGCCCAAGTGCTCAAAGAAAGAAAAGAGAAACAAGCTCAAAAGCCCACCAAATTCTTAATTAATTCAAAATAAATTCGAAATGAAGAAATCAGGGATAAATCTAGGCATATCAAGAGGTTGAGAAAAATCCTCCCTGAATCGAGCGGTTGAAGCCACAGAATCAAGGCTGTTTCATCAACAATTTGGAGCAGAAACCAGAAAACCAGCAGCAGATACGAGCTAACCAGAAAACCAGGAAGTCCCCCCTTTTGGTGTGGCCACCTGGCCACACCAGGGCCGCGAAAACGCGGCCCAAGCCGCGTTTTCGCAGCCAAGTAAGATTTGTTAGGGGCGTTTGCTCCCCCAATCTTCCCGGGATCTCCTCCTTTAGGTTTTTGGCTATAAATAGGGGTTTCAGCATAGAAAAATGTAGCGAAGACTAGGATTAAGTTTTGCATTTTATTTTCTTAGGATTTAGGTTGTTTGTTAGCTAGAACAAGAGTTGTAATCTTGCTTTTTAATTTGTAGTCTAGTATCAAAACTTGTGAGAGAGAGGACTGAGAGCTTGTACTTGAAGATTGCAGTGACAGCAATACAAAAGTCGAGCCAATTTCTCTTCCACTTGCAGTACGGTATGGTTTGCATTATGTATATGTTTTCTTTGTTGTCTTCTATGGATAACTAAACGGTTTTCTGGGCTAGCTATCATCACTCTCTCTTGTTCTTCTTCTTCTCTTCTGTTTTTAAAAGAAAAAGACCCGATGACTTATATGCATGCCTCACTTAAAAGCCTTTCATTTTGAAAGTGTTCTTGAAGGCACAAGAGGATGGGTATAGATGGTTGAATTCACAACTCTTTCACGAACTTGTCTTGAATCGTTTTTAATTCATTCTTGCTTCTTCGCGCTTGATGTTTTAATATTCGACTCTACGATTTCTTGAAGAAAAAGACTCAACTCTTCTAACATCTTATGTGCTTTACTTAAAGCTTTCTAAAAAGTTAACTCTAAGTTTTGCAAATGATCATTTGAGGGACTTAATATTTTAAGAGAAGAATGAACAATTGAGTAGTGAGATAGTGAGCCCAGACTTTCTTTATTATTACAAACAGCAAAACAATTTCCAAGTTTTCTCAATCACCTTCTCCAAAACCTTTTCTAAAAGTTGCAATTTTTCTTTCATTCATCTCTTTCTTTCCATTCTCTTTTTCATAAAAAACGAACACAATTCTTTGTTTCTAAACGATTCATCGAAAAGATTCCATCGCATCCCTCCTTGTGGACACGACCCGTTAGCCACAAGCTACACGGTATATTCTTAACTCATTGATTGTTTCTTTATTTTAGCAATCAGTGATCCACAAGGAGGGACTAGCGATGGAAGCTTTTTAGTAAGTTCTCTTTTAGGGTACAAAGTATGGTTAAAGTTCTTCTTTAGTTCTTTAAAAGAAAAAGGAAAAATTAGGTTAAAGTGAGTTAGGAAGAAGATGGTAGATTAAAAAGATGGAAAAACTAGAAATGATATGTACAAAGAAATAGAAAAGGAATGATAAAAGAAGTGGTCGTTGTTGGTGATCTAAACTAAAGAAATAAAAGAAAAGATTAAAGAAAAACTTACCTCCTTTGGTTGATAACTTACTTGGAACCCTTGCATGTTCTACCTTACTTCGGAGGCGTTCAACGTATAATTCATAAGATCAAGCTCAGTCCCCATTCGCATTACATCATCAAGACGAACAAGAATGAAATGATATGGAGTCTTGAGGAGGAGAACATTATCATGAAATATCGTTGGTACTCACACAAACATTGTTATACTGATGCTTCTAGATTCACTTGAATGCTCATCATAACCAAAAGAGGAAAAGTAGAAAGAAGAAGAAGGAAACAAAAGTAAAGACAAACATAAAAAAAGGTTATCTTTTATTGCTTGCAGAAACGATGAAAGAAAGGAGGAGGTACATCGGTGTCACTCTCAACATAAGCCTCTCTCTCTCTTACTTACATGAATCTCAGTATAAACTATACTTACAAAGAAATAAAAATTACATGAAAAGAAAACAAAAACCTACACTACAAAGAATGAAAAACTGGACTAACTCCTATCTCTGCATGGTCATCCCATTTACAGTGAAAACCCTGCCTTTTATAGGCAAAAACCCAGAGGGGGAGGCGTGAGGAGATAGGGGGAGCAAACGCTCCCCAACTGAAATGATAAGACCGCGAAAACGCGGGTTTGGCCGCGTTTCCGTGGCCTGGCTGTGGCCAGGTGGCCACAGCCGGGGGGTGGTGCCTCCTGGATTCGCGTTCTGGCTTTATTTCAACTGGATTTCTCATTTCAGCTCTTAGATTTGACGAAACGATATTTGATTGTTGGCTTTAATCACTTGATTTGGGAAGATCCACTTCAACCAGTTTTCAACCTCTCTGATTTGTCAAGATCTGCCCTGATTTCGAATTTATTCTGAATTAAATCAGAATTTGATGGGCTTTTTTGGGCTCTTTTCTCTTCACTCTCCTTTAGGAATGGGCCTATAAATAAATTAAATAATAATTAGGAACAAATAGAGTTTATTTTATAATAAGTATGAGAATATGATAATAAATGTACAATCTTAGCGACCGATCTGCCAGGAAAGGGCAAAGCTCGGGGGGAGGTATCCGGGCGTTAGCCACGGGCCTAGATACGCCAAACCACGGAGCTTTCGAGGCCTTGCCTCTTAATCCACTTTTCTTAGACACTGATTTTGCAGGAGTATAGTTCTTGCAATTTCCAACCTCGGTTAATCTCTTAGTGAGTCTGAGATGTCCCTAGGGCCAACGTCTATCAATTTTAAGTTAAGGTTTGGGAAAGTGTGAGTGCACTTGAAGATGATTTTTTGGCTAAGTAAGGGTGATAAAATCCCCACCTTATCTTGTTTATTTAGGATTTTGCCCTTAACGTCAATTGTGCAAGTGTACAGTTTATTCACAATAAGGAAACAGTCAAAGCGAGAAATCACTCCAAAATATCGGTCCTATTCTATATGAATGCACACGTACCTTTTCTCCAGTACTCTTCAACAGAAATTGAAATAAATTGAAATAAACATGTGCCCTAAATGCAAAAGTCTAATCTAAATTTCAATTAAGCAACAAGTGGATTTCCATTGAGTTTATTACACATGTATAAGGTGAAGCATTCAATGAAACTAAAAGATTTAGAAAGCAATTTTAGCAGCTTTCGGTAATCCTGCAAACGAGTTTGTTAGTACTTCAATCGGAAAAACTCGCTTTTACACGAATTTTTCCGAGGGCAAATGAATTCTCGTGCAACGTCCTTGGCCACCACTTTCACTTCTCTTGATAGTAAGCTCCTTGGTACTTCTCCTACACACAAGAATAAAGAAAAATCTTTATTATTGAACAATAAAGCCGTTCCCTCCCCGGCAATGGCGCCAAAATTTAATCGGCAAAAAGCAAGCACAAGAATAAGTAAAAAGAGTGTGGGTTGATGTTACTGCTTTTACGATTCTTCCGTAGTAGTAAAATGGCTCTATGGGTCGTATCCACAAGGAGAGAGAGCGATGGAAGCTTGATGCGGCTCTTATGTTCAAGAAAAGAGAATGATCTTTATTTCTAATAAAGAAATTGAAAATGAAAACAAGTTTGTTCCAAGAATAGTTTTGAAGTGGTTTGTTGGTTTGTAAAAAGTGGATTTTTCTTAATGGTAAAAGCGCATGGCTAACTTTCTACTAATTGCTCCCACTAATCCCTAAATTCTTGAAGATGTAACCTCACGATGGATCATAGGCAAGCATAACCCTTATGCATTGGAACTATTCACGTGGAAATCGAGTGAAAGTTCTTCCTATAACTTAGCTTTACATGGCAAAAATTCGGACATTCCCTTATCAAGATCCAATAGAAAGCGGGAATAAAGGAAGACACGAGTGCACTAATGGTATCAGTAAAGTTAAAAGGAAAAATCTCTAACTTACAACAACAAGTAAAGTAGACAACCTATATATCATCAAAAACTCGTTAAGAATGAAATATAAGAAAGTAAATACTTGTAAGTAAGTTAGAGTTAGAACCCTCGTCTTAATATGTCATCGCTCTCGTTTGCACAAGACTTGTTTGACACTATTGACTCATTTGGGTTTATCAATCAAGTGTTAGAGATTAGTGGGTTAGTAGTTAGTTAGCCATGCAATGAAAGAGTTAGTTAGACATGCTTGAGAAAAGAAACAACAAAAGAGATGAGGTAAAGAGAGGGAGTTACACTACAAGAAAACAAAAGAAAAGAAGTAAAGATTAAGGAAGTTACACTACAACAAGGAAGTAACAGAAGACAAGTAAATAGAAAGAAGAAAGAGAAGTAGTTACTTGTATTACCTTGTCACCCTTCAAATACAACTTGTACACACACTATCTCTTTCACTCTAATGGCTAAAACTAAAACTAGTAGAAGAAGAAAACTAAAACAACTACAACTCCTAAGAAAGCAACAAAATACAACTCTCTTCTCTGGATATGTCCCACTGAAGCCCCTGGGGGGTATTTATAGGCACCAGGGGAAAGGGGGCCAAGGGGACGACCCCTGGCCCAAAGCGCAGGCGCGCGCGCGCCCATAGGGCCGCGGAAACGTGGCCTGGGCCGCATTTTCGTGGCCCTGCCAGGGCGGCGCGCGCCTGGCTTCGGGCAGCGCGTCGCCCAGTCTGTCCTCTGTCCACTTGATCTCCTGGATTCGTGATTTGATGCCTTGGGCTGACAAAATCTCCTCCCTAAACTCAATGGCTACTTGGTAGGCCTTTAATCACCCATTAAATGGTGATTTAGGGTCTACTTTTTCATTTGCACACCATGGACTTAGGATCAATCAAGCAAGATTTTATTAGCAGAATTTTACATAAAATAAATATGAAAATGTGATGAAAATTATGCAAAATTAGAGACTAATCAATAGCAAAAACAATAAAGATATTCAATGAAGGCACATAAACTAAACAAATATACATGCATAAACAACAATATTAAACATGCTACATAAACTCTCTAAATTCTTCCCCCCCTTTTTGTTAATTCATTATGAATTACAAAGGGGCGAAGATAAACAAATAATAAAAATGTATATGCGATATACATTCATGAAGAGGAGAGACATTAAGTTAACTCCCCCTGGATAAATGTATTACATGGAGAAGGGATAACTAAACCCTAACCCACATAAGCATTATATACAATGTATAGACGAAGATGTTAAGCTCCCCTACATACATATACCACATAAAAAAGAGAGGTCAAGCTCCTCAATAAGTAAAATACACTCAACATGAATCTATATATAGAGGAGATGTTAAACTCCCCTTACATATAAGCACTACATATCAAACAAATTTTTAAAAATTTTGAAATCACTTTTAAACAAATTTTGAAATTTTTTGAAGTCAACAAAATGAATTATGATACCAATAAAATCAAATTATAGTTGATAAATTAAATGATTGTACCACTCATAGATAAACAAAATTTTTAAGATACCAATAGTAGATTTTGATACCAATAGAAGGTGAAAAATGAAATACATCTTGTACCAAAAAAATATCAATTGAAATAAATGCATAAGCTTGTAAACATACTAATTAATATTTAAAATTAAGTCAATCTTAGCATAAACATATTGTGCTTTAAAAAAAATGTAAAGACATTGTAAAATAAGCATAATAAAAATATATATATAAATATATATATGAAAATAAAAATATCACTTGAAATTTGAAGCATACATATATAGAAAATGTCTATAACACATATCAGTCCACCCTTATCATGCACATGATAAAAAGATGTTCAATAAGACACTCAAGGCATGGTCGCCCAACCAACCGCCCTTTGAAAGTAGGTTTTTTTCAAAAATAAGATATTGAAAATAATTTTAGTATAGTTTGAAAACTCTACCAATTGAAGAATCAAGAAACTAGTTAAAATAGTTTTTGAGAAACTAGTTAAAAATCCTTCAAAACATGAAACCCAAATTATATTTCTCATGAAACATGTATATCATACAAGAGTTGACACTCAAGATCCATAAAGATCATAAATGTGCTCCTAAAAACAAAGTCATGAGTAAATATAAAGGTGAGTGTACAAGAATCATGTGAACAAAAAATTCATGAAATAAATTAATAAGGCTCAAAACAAAACAAGAAATTCTTTTATCAAAAACTAAACAAGCTTCAATGTATATGCATGTTTTATCAAAACAAAAGTATACATACATATCCAAATTACAAAGAATATTACACAAAGGTAAGTGACTCTAGGATAGACATTTATATTTATAGTTTTGGACAAAATTAACATATACATGAAGCAAACAAAGAATATGTACAAAAATAGAGAAAACAAGTAAAAATGTAAGAATCATCAAAAGTAAGTTATATAAATAAATCTAATGAGTATACATTAGCATTAAGGTACCCAGACAAAAGAGTCAAGTATAACTCACTAATTGTATAAGAAAAAAAATAAGTTTTAATGAAAATTACATCTAAACATGTGATCAACACATAAAGCACAAAAATTTAAACAAATGTGATCATTAAGGTAAATGCAAGTGCATTTAGAATTATATTATACATAATAGCTAAACTATAGTGAGGACACAATAATATAACTCTATATAAATATGAGTGTATCTCAAATACTATATATGTATATCACAAGTCTAATGAGTACTGCATTTAACATAATGAGCATTAAAATCACAACATGCTACAAATTAATAATGAGAAAGCATGTAAACAAAATGAGAGTTAGAGATAGTTACCAAATCATATAAACTAATCTCTAAGTCTCCAAACCATGGTGGTCCTCACACTACGCTTCCTTGATAGTGATGCGTCAATTGGGTATGTCCATCAAGCTCCAAGTGCATTCTACCACCAAGGCACCAATCCTCTCACGTTTTGTGAGAGCCTACGCCTACATAAAAAATAAGAGGTAAGAATTTTGGTATCCATATCTTTTTTGGTCCATGGGGGTTAGCAACATATGGAACCCAAACACTTTTATTAGCAAAATTTAATTGATTTATTCTATCAAAACAAAATTTTACTAAATGGCCTTTGCGGCCGCAATGTGTATAATTGTATACTCTAGCATATATATGGTTGTGATTTGTATGAGCATGGTGTGTATGAGATGTATGTGGTGGGGTATATGCGTGAGCATGTGGAACTTGTTTCTTGCGAAACATAGATTCCAATTTATTGTGTTTAAATGCACATTGGCTCAAAGTGGAGCCCAAACAATCTATATTCTTCTTCAAAATACATATATCATTTTAAATATTAGAAGAAGAGACGTGTGCATGAGAAACAAAATTTTTTTCTTTTTAGAAATTTTTTTCTTTTAAAATAATTTTCTTTTTTAAAGAGTTATTTTCATTTAAAATATTTTTTCTTTTTCCACCAAAATAGTTTTCATTTTCAAGGATTCATTTTCTTTTAAAACAATTTCAAATTTATTTTTAAAAGAGTCTTTTTCTTTTAAAATGGAATCATTTTCAGCTTTCAATTTCTTGTTTTTCATTTTTAACAAATCATATCTTTTAAGAAGTTGTTGGCAAAATAATGCAAGGTCATCATATGGCATCTCAACTTCTTCATCTAATTCGGAATTGGAATTTATCTCAAGGGGGTCATCCCCTTGGACCATGTAGCACATGTTGGAAGTAACACTTCCATCATCCGAGTCACTCCCATTTAATATTTCTTTTGTTCACCAAGGGATACAAGAGTGTTCCATACTACAAAAGCCAAATTAAAGTTAGAAACCTTAGATAAATATTCATCATTTAGGGTTGACTTTAATGCATGGATGGCTTTTGCATTAGCCTCAAGGTTTTTTCCATTTAGATAATATGACTCTTTAATGGTGACAAAATAAACATGAATTTCTAAGGCTTTAGGTACATTGACATCTTAATTTTCTAAGTTTAGATGTTAAGAATGTCAAACATAAGAGGTGTCATAAAATCCATGTGTGCGTAAAAGTATTGTGATTAACTAAAATGAGGATCTTTAACTCAAGGTTGTTATACCCAAATCAAGAGCACCAAGCTCTGATACCAATTATAAGTCACCTAGAGGGGGTGAATAGGTGACAAGCTAATCTAATATAAAACTAATGCGGAATTAAAAACTATTTATGCAAACTAAAAATAATAAGCTAACACACAACGTATAACCAAAGAGTGTAGCCAAATTCCCGGTGAAGGACTCTGAACTATCTCCTCAAGATTCTTCTAAATTAAGAGTTAAAGTTTCACTATGACTCTCTTGGTTGAATACAAGTGTGAGCAAACAATCCCAAGCGCGCGCGCACACACATACACAAATATATATATATATATATATATATATATATATATATATATATATATATATATATATATATATATATATATATATATATAAGTGAAGCACAAGGGAATATCAAGCATGTAAAAGATATAAATAATAATAGCATGCAAGATATAAAACATAAGTGAGAGAGAGAGATAAGCAATCGCAAACATGGGAGATTTGTGTCGAAGTTCGAGCACACTTGCTTTACATCCCCACCTTCAACACTATGAAGGATTTTCACGATAATGATCCCGCAAGATTACTCGGTGCCGTAACACCTACAACGAGCTCCTCAAGCACTCTTGGACCCGCAAGTCCCTCACTTGTTCCCGCAAGAACAACACGCGCAAGCACACTAGCTTGTTGAGGCCGCACCTTTACAACTTTCCAATACAAGAGGGCGGAACACTGGGTGATCTACTCCTCTTGATCACCAAAAATGCTCTCACAACAAATGATCCCTAGAGGATAAATATAGAAAAGGAAAGCTTAAGTTTGTGAGAGAAAAACAAGATAGATTTATGGAGGAAAAACTCAAGAATTTTCAATTGAAATCACAAGATAAACACTCTTTAAAAACTACCTTTTGATATGGAAGATTTAGCCCAAAAATATGTGGAGAAAAACTTAAAGAGAGATGGAAAAAACTGCATCTAAAACTTCTCCTAAATCTTGTGTAAAACTGGCCAAGAGAACCCCCTTATATAGGGCTCAGAAAACTAGCCGTTGGGCTTAGTTTACTGGCCAACCGGTCGACCTCGACCGACCAACGGTCATATTTATGACCATTGGGGTTGTCGGTCGATCGTCCAGTCGATCGCCCCTAGGTCTTAACCTGTCCGTCGATCGGTCGGTCGACCGAGGCAAGAACCAAAGAGCACTGCTATCTTGGTTGGTCGACCACTCGGTCGACCAGGGCCAGATTCAGAGAGCAAGCTCTCTAGATCAGTCGACTGGCCCTTAAGCTAGGCTTATGTATGTTGCATGTGCACATCAATCGACAGCTCGGTTGACCGACCTCTGGTTCGGTCGACCGGTTGGTCATCCGCCAGAAGCCCATAACAAGGGTTTAAGGGATTGAAACTTGGTCTTTTTAAAACCCTAAAATTTTATTTAAATCCCATAAAAATTCACAAAAATAAATTCATTGAAATACTTTGATGTGTAAATATGTGTGATAAAAAATAAACACATATTAAAAAATGGTACTATTTTGCGATATAGAAATTTAGCCTTAAACCAAAAACTGCATTTTTCAAAATCAACTTTGAAATGAAAAATCTTTTTTTTTTCAAAACTCGTTCAAATACAAAAATAAGATATTAAAACACTATTGAAACATAGTGTATATATTTATAATTCAATACACATATAAGATGAAATATCTATGTTTTTGACAATAAGCTCAAAATAAAGTTTTGATTTTGACAAAACTTAAAACAATGAACTAGAAACATCAAACTAAGTTTTTCTAAACAATATGGAGCATCAATGTGTATGGAAGAAATCCAATACACATATAAACCATGTAACTTATTTTGAAGAACTCTATTCATGAAACAAATAAATATGTTCTTTGAAGCTCAAAATCAAAATGGTATTTTTAAAAATTAAAACTATTTCTTTTTAAAACACATATAAATTTTGTTTGTGTGTATATAAGCTTGAGCAATTCACAGCTAATCTATCTTTTACATCTAATCTAAAATAAAAATCTTAACACTTACAAAAGTAGACTCAAGTCTTGAAAATCTTATCTTGAAAATCTTCACTTCATTTTGACTTGATCCAAACCTTAATCTAAAAAGCTAGACTTCTCTTGTGTACTTGAAGCGATTATGAAGCGCGAGCTTTTGAATCAACATGTGATATCTTCAAAACTTGACTTCGAATCTTTTATTGAAGCTAAATGAAGGCTGTCTAAAAATCACTGAAGACAAGTCATCAAAAAGCGGAGTCCAAACTCCAAACGCAAGGCTAATCATCGCCACTAGCATAGTACCAAGATGCGAGGATTGAAACCCGCATCTCAACATCACTGCAATGACCAAGATGCAAAACATGAAAGCCGCATTTCAGCATCACTGCAGTACAAAGACGCAGAGCCCAAAGACCGCATCTCACGTGAAGCTCGACGTAGAATTTGAAGCTCGCGTTTCTCAAGCATCACCTCAATGGCAAAACGGAGGCCCAAAGCCCGCATCTCGGTTATAACTGCCCTCATTACTGGGTCAATTACTGCCCACGTGTAATGAGAGAGTTAACCCCCATTATAGAGTTTTTTTAGGGGACACTTTTACCCCCTGAAACCTCTATAAATAGCCCAGTTTGCTATGGAAAAGGGGTCGATTGGCAAGGAAAAAAGATCTGGTCAGAAGAACTTCGGTTGTAAGCCGTAGAAGGGCCAAGATCTCTACCAAAAGAAAAAAGAGAGTTCAACTCTTCTAACAACTTGCTGCGTACAAGTTTATTTTTGCCTACGGTCTCTTTGAGATTCTTGTTGGACATAAACTGTGTTACTTCGTCTACCATCCAAAGAGAAGATTCCCAAGAGGTCATGACGTTCACCCGGTCAACAAAAAATAAGATTCACTTTCCATCTCCACATCAAAAACCCAGCATTAAACAAAGGGGAGATTTGAGCTTAAATATCTTCCCTCTCTTGTAATCGGATTATTGATCTATTGCAATTTTCTTTACAATCAATTAAAGAATTTATACGCCCCTTCAATTTTCCCACCAAATAAGAGATGGCGACTCCGCTGGGGATGACTTTCTCTACCGATGAGCAAGTCGTGGCGCAAGGTGATAAGGAAAGAAATAGTGGAGTAGAATTGCACAGATATTCAACAAAAGAGAGAAGGTTTAGAGTCAACCTTAGGTGCTTGATTACTCCAAAATGTATTCACAATGCTTAATGTATTCCTTCCAAATCACCGTAGTAGCATAAGCTATACGGGTCGATCCTCGAGGAGAGCTCACGATGGAAGCTTTACGGTTCGATTGTTGAAGAAAGAAAATGAAAGTTCTTCTTTATTTCAAAAGAATGAGAAAGACATGAAAAAATAGGTGAAAGGAATTGCGGTGGATTTGTACATGAAAATAGAAACGATGAAAGAAAGTGAAAAGAATTTGAAAACAAGAATTGCTTTAGAAAGAATGCTAAAAGAAAGGAAACTTGTAAAAGACTTTTAGATGGGAAAAACCATGACTAGCTAACCTTACTAATCTGCTAACTTACTAATCTCCATTATGGTGATGCATGCCTCATGTTGATTCATCGGCAAATGTATGTCTTGCTTGTTGGTCAATGTACTTTCCCACTTGATGGATGGGTGATCATCTTGGACTTGTCTTGTAGCCTCATTAATTTCATCGGCTCTCAAGATAGACTTTCAATGGTGGACGAGGAGTGTCACTCAAGAGATGCTAAGGAAGAAGATACAAAATTCATTAGTCATTCAAGGCCAATCATGTTAGCATTGAAGAAAGAAAGTTGTACAACAAATAGCATATGGTTGGTGCTCCATCTCCATGTTCCATCAAGGCACTTGTTCTAAAGACAAGGCTCTAAATGAGGCACACATGAATCATATGGAATTACAACAAGAGTTTGCCAAGAATGAAAGTAACCCATCGGGGATGAAAAAAGACTCAACATTTGCAAGATTAAGAATAAGAGATCACCCAAGAGTTAGAAGTTAGCAAAGTTAGTGGTTAGCTAGTCATGTTAGAAGAAGTTAGCTATCCATTACACTAAAAAGAAAACAACAAGACATCATGCTATGAAAGTAAAGCTTGAAGGAAATAAAGCAAGTAATTAAAAACACTAGAAATTACAATAGAAGAGAAAGTAGATTTGATTAATCCTTGCTCCAAGTTGTCACACCTTGAGTACAAGCTTTCACTCTCTCACTATCTCTCTCTCGCAGAATTTCTAGGAGGAAGAAGACTAAGAGCACTAAAAACCTAGAGAAAAACTAAAAATTACAAGCTCTTTCCTCTATTCTCTCCCCCCTCTCTCGCACTGGCCCTGATGGTCTATTTATAGGCCTCAGAGAAGAAGGCTCCAGAATCCAGACAGCTGGATCAAATCTCGGGCTCAACGGCCAGATAACTGCCGCGGAACCGCGGCCAGAGCCGCGTTTCCGCGGCAGAATCTTGGCCGTTGCGCCAATGATTTCTGTTGCGGTTCTGTTGGGGTTTGTTTGGCCACGTGGATCTTCTAGAATGATGACTGGGCGCGTGGATGTCTCCAGATCCTGGGCTCAACTTTTGGGCTTCTCTTTTGGGCTTTGATTAATCCCCCTTTAATTCTTGCTAATTAAATGGATTTTGGGCCTCTTCTCCATTAATATTGGACCTGCAAAAATAGAGAGAAAAAGAGTAAAAAACAGATTTTTATTGATATTATGCATAGTATAGAGGTGGAAGATGATGCAAAAATGAACTATAATCACAAGGTGACATCACCAACATGGGAAAAATGGTTGAATCACTTACTGTGGAGTTCGACCAGGCAAAGTATGAAGAGTTCCCCTCTTCCCGGCTCCAAGAGCCCTAGGGCACGGCAGTACTGCAAGGTCTCCTCGGGGACCCGCTCTCAAGTTTGCTCTGAGATCCCTTCAGATTTGATTGACAAGAAGAGTGCCATGGCCAACCACATCATACATAACACCCGCGTCAATGTCTCCCACGAGACCCATGAGGTTAGTGTTGCTGATATTTAACCTGTTCATGCCCATCCTCTTCCTCAGTTCTAGGTTACCAGGGGTTCCCAGTAACCCGTTCTGCGTAACTGAAATGCTGAACACCGACAGAGACGACGTCCGCGTCAACTACAGGCTCAAGAAGCTGGAACAACTATCTGTCCAGCAAATACAGAACGCGAGGCTCAAGCCCGCGTCTCTTCTGGGTTGCGTCAAAGCACAAAGTCCGCGTATGGAGACTAAAATGTTAAGCCCAATAGGCTTGCGTTTCTGAGACTTCACTTCCCAAACGCGATGTTCAGTAGCGTGAGGGCTATGCTTCTTCTCAGAGGCACAAGACCCGCGTCTCTACAACCAGACGCGGAATTGAGAAAGCCCACGTGTCTCAACCGTTGCTAACCAAACGCGACAATCAGCAATGTGTCTCCGCATCTCTGCTCAGCAGAGGCACGAGACCCGCGTTTCGAAGACAAAACGCGAGAGCTGCGCCTGTTCTACACAACGTAAGCTCCGCATTTCTGAACCCTCTGTCTCAGATTCTCGACGTAAAGGTGGCTCTCAGAAGCTGAAAAGCCCTCAACAATCTGAGGCCAATCTCTTTGATCCCCCTCTGATGGATCTAAGAGATTATTTGAGAAAGAAAAGGAGTGATAATCAGATCACTCTGTCTTGTTGTTGTGAACGGCTCATCACGGCAATGCTCTCTGAATACCGCTGCAGCTCACATGCAAACAAACAGTCGGTATTCAGACGATTGACCTGGACCTCCCGATTAGCCAAGAGGTGTTGCTTTCACAGAAGGGAAGCCTTCTCTGACATGGAGTACCCTAAAGTCACTGTAAACATGGCAAGCAGAAGCAGGGGAAAACAACTGGCGGTCAGCTCTGACGAGTCTGACACGGAACCAGAAGGAGTGTACATGCATACTCGCAGTCGGACTGGTGCGGTCGCTCCGATCAACTACAGTGCCCTAGCTCGGGCATTGAAGTAAGTCAATCACACTCCGCCATTGCTGAATCGCAGGCCTCGAACTCTTTCATAGAGAAGGAAGTCTTTACGTACATGACAAATACTCCTGAGGAGACGACCAGGTGCTTTGAATAACAAGCCCAGGTCCAGAGGGAACAATTCGATATGATTCGTGCTCAACAAGAATCTATCGATACCCTCAAGCTGATGCTTGCACAATTACTTAAAGACAAGAGGAAGTCAACCTACAAAACTTCTTCTAAGAAGTCTAAAGGCAAACGAAAAGAAGAAGAAAGCTCATCTTCTGTACATATCGAGGAGAAGGAGCAATCTAATTCTGAGTTGTCTAAATCCTCATCTAAAGAGGAAGGCAACCCTGAGAATGGGGGTATTCATTCTAAAAGAATGAGTCAATTGGAGCAGCGTCTGGAAGCCTTAACCAACCGAAAAGGCTTCCAAGAAGCAGGAGTGGTCCAACCATATCCGGCCGAGTGGGACCTTGTTCCGTACCCTCCTAAGTTCAAAGCTCCGACCTTACAGGTTTTTGACAGCAAAGGGTCACCGAACTAACACATCTACTACTTCAAGTCTCAGACAAGAAATGTAGTAGATAATGATGCCATCTTGGCACGTTTGTTAATTGGCACTCTAAAAGGGCTTGCCTTTGAATGATTCATGAAACTCCCAAAAGGCTCCATCAAAAACTGGGGTAATTTAGAAAAGCTCTTCCTGACACACTTCTTTGAAGACGACTCGAAAATTACAATGCCCACTCTCTGGAAACAAAGCAGCGAAAGGGAGAATCAGTCAAAACATTTGGATTTCGAAATATGGCACTCCGATGTCCTAGCGGAATGACCCAGGCCATCCTAGTAGAAACATGCCGCGATAATCTATAAACATCACTCCTAGCCCAGATAGGAGTTGCTGAAAGTCGCACTTGAAAGCAGTTGGTCTAGCAAGGTGAACAGGCAGTATCGCTAGGGTTAGGGCAGAAGAAAACAAGTCCCGACCCAAAAAGTCAACAAGGCGCACGCCAGAAATATCTTTTTAATAAAAAAGAAAGGATACATTGGCGATAGAGACAAAATTCTCCGTCAAACCTCAGCCGGCCAGGGGAAGTAGTTCTTCAAGTCAGCCACGCGCCGACAAGCAGTATTCTTTCAAAGATGAGCATGTCGATTTGTTGTTCAAGTTACTCAACAAGAGCAACAGATTGAAGCTTCCTGAAGCTAGACGTCCTGAGAAAGTCGGCAAGTCTGACAATCCTAACTACTGCTTGTATCATAGGATGCTAGGGTACCCCACCTAGAGCTGTTATGTCTTCAAAGATATTCTTCAAGTTCTGATTGATGCAGAAGTGCTAAAGCTCCGTCTAAAGCAGAAGAAAGTTACAGCTAATATGACATCATTTCTTCAGTTTGAAAAATAGCCTCTAGCACCGTACGGAGTTGTTCCCATCCTGAAAGGGGAACTAAGAATGATCAATACAGACCCACATCATCAGTAGAGGAAAGATCTTGTACCTATCCCTATACCTCAGGGAGAAATTATGTGGGTTCATCCTGACCTTGTGGAAGGCCAATAGTGGACTACTGTTACCAACAGAAAGTCCAAAGGTAAGGCGAAAGCTTCATCCTACAATGTGGTATGCGCTTCTTCCCGAGAAGCAGAAACTGATGTTCCCTCACTAACTGATTCGGAAGAGGAAACAAACGTCCTTGCTGCAGAACTCAATAAGCCGCTCGTGGCAGAAACTCGTTGGGGTTAGTCATATTTAAAGAAGTACGACAAGATGGTGGCAAGCTCTCCTAAACTTGCTGCAGAGTTAGCCAAGGCCTCCGCAAAGCAACTTGTGGAGAAGCAGAAAGAGATTCAGTTTTCCAAGGCTCTCCCAAAGAACAATGTGAAAGGATCTCAGACACCTTACATCTTTGAGGTCCTGGCACAACTGACCAATATCCCAGCAAGAATCACCCTTTACAAGCTCATGAGACTATCAAAGTCAACAAGAGAAGCTCTGAGGGAAGCTTTAGCAGACGAGGTCTTCATGGCCTAGATCCCAGCTGGACCACAGGAGGAAGATGAAGAGGAATGCCTCCATGCCACTCAAAATGCTCCCTGCATCACCTCGCGTTAGATGACATGCAGGTCAAGGGGAAACATGATCGGCCCCTGTACTTCATAGGGTACATTGGATTGTCTGAAGTGAGTCGCATTCAGATAGATCCAGGATCTGCGTTAAGCACCATGCCTCGCCGGGTCATGCAGCACTTAAGGGTCCCCATCCACTGATTGAGCGCCACCCAAACTACCATCTATAGTTTCAACACCAACGGTACGCGCCCAATGGGGAAGGTTAAGCTTAAATGTCAGATCGGGAACCTAAGATCTGAAGTGACGTACTATGTAATCGACGTTGACACTTTGTACAATCTGCTGCTCGGATGACCGTAGATTCATCGTAATTAGATCGTCCCCTCCACCCTCCATCAAGTCATGAAGTACATTGACGGAAGTGGAAAAGTCTGAATGTTGATTACCGAAAGGCATCCGTTCAAGGGATAGAGAACTATTTCATAGACTCCCTCCTGTACCAAGACTCTTTGGAGACGAATGAGAATCCACAGCCAGAGGAACTAGACTCTGGTAATGAAGCTGATACTGAGCCAGAGGCGAAAGAAGAATGCATGTGGGAATTAAATCCACTCGTAACGAGCATTAATAAGCTCAATGTTAATAACAACGCCGATGATGTAGACAAGTGGTATATTAATGAAGAGTTAAATTTGGCTTACTTTTCTGTATTTGCTTCTGATTTAATGCCATCAGATACTAGTATCGAGGCGAATAATGACCCCTGGTCGGCAATGGATGCTCTGACATCATTGCATATAAATTAAGTCATCCCTCAAAACGTACCAAGATGTCGGTGATGTGCAAGAATCAATATTCATGGTTCCAGCAAGACGCAAAGGCCAAAAACTAATTCTTTTCGAAAGAATTAAGTCCGAATTGATGTCTCGCGAAGATTCAGAAAGTGAGAATGAATCTCCTCAGTTCTATTATTCTGAGCCAAATGTACTTAGAATAATAGAGAGTATGGGGTTTGATTTAACAAATGGTCCTGGTTTGAACTTCGGCAAAAGAAGAAGAACATTACTTCGATCTTTCATTCCGAAAGGGAAGACTCCTGACTAATACCATCGAACTCACAGGGGTTTGGGTTATGTGTCAACTCCAATTCCGTCAGTTTCTGAGTCTGAAGAGTCATTATACCATAATTACTCATCGGGTACGTCATCATGAGAGTCAGATGTTAGTATCGACAACATCTTCGGAGAACTTTCAGTAAACATGGTTTCAATAAGCCACCTGGAAGACGGAGATGAAGAAATGATCCAGTCTGATACAGATCCTTGGATCAAACACCTAAACACTCTCTGGGATATTCGCTTCGAACAACGCGAATCACCCCACAGAAGATAAGGTCACCTAGATTAATCTGGGAGATGAGGCTAATCCTAAGTCCATCTTTATAAGCGAAAGCCTATCACCCTCTGAGAAAGAAGATCTAATATCTCTTGTGTGAGAGTATATAGATGTTTTCACTTGGAATTACGAGGACATGCATGGGCTTGATCCTCGAGTGGCTATGCATCGCCTTAATATTAATTCAGAAGTGAAGTCAGTCAAACAGCAGCAGCGACGGTTCCGTCTAGAAATAATAGAAGCAATCCAGTCAGAAGTCAAAAAGCTTATAGACTCTGGCTTCATTAGGGAGGAGCAACACCCCGATTGGGTAGCCAATATCATCCCCGTTACCAAGAAAAATGGGAAGATCTAGATTTGCATTGATTTTCGCGATCTAAATGAGCCCTATCCCAAAGACAAATTACCTCTCCCAATCACGGATGTCATGATTGACAATACGTGTGGTTTTGAACAACTGTCCTTTATGGATGGATTCTCAGGGTACAATCAAATCAAGATGCACCCTGATGACGAAAAGCATACATCTTTCAGGACACCACTGGGGGTATATTGCTATATTGTCATGCCCTTCAGACTGAAGAATGCGGGGGCAACGTATCAGAGAGCTATGAATGCAATTTTCCATGAAATATGCATAAAACAGTGGAATGATACGTCGATGACATTGCAGTGAAAAGCCGCACCAAATGTGATCCACATAGCTGACCTGAAGACAATTTTTAAAATCATGCGGGCACATTAGTTAAAGATGAATCCCACCAAATCTTTCCTAGGGGTAGCCAGCGGTAAATTCCTAGGGTTTGTGGTGACATCTAAAGGAATTCACTTGGACCCAGAAAAAGTCCGCGCTGTCCAAGAGATGCAACCTCAAAGGAATCTCAGGGAGCTTAGAGGATTGCAAGGGCGACTAGCGTACATCTGAAGGTTTATCTCAAATCTCTGTGGAAGATGCCAACCCTTCACCAAATTAATGAAGAAGGGTGTCTCATTCATCTGGCATGATGCTTGCC
The DNA here is from genome assembly GCA_038442645.1 of Agave tequilana. NCBI lineage: Eukaryota > Viridiplantae > Streptophyta > Magnoliopsida > Asparagales > Asparagaceae > Agave > Agave tequilana. The sequence continues at coordinate 78,802 of JAVJIF010006798.1, forward strand.
AAGAAGCGTTCGAGAAATTCAAACGATACCTCATGCAATCACCTGTCCTTATAGCTCTGGTTTCAGGAAAACCTTTCCTGATATATGTTCGAGCGATGGATCATTCCTTTGGAGCTTTCCTAGCCCAGAACAATGATCAGGGACATGAGCAGGCAATCTACTATCTGAGCAGAACCTGATCGAAGCTGAACATCGATATAACCTGATCGAAAAGGAATGTTTGGCGTTGGTGTTCGCCGTCCAAAAAATGCGACACTACTTGGTGGGCCAAACTATAAATGTTATATCAAAAGTCAACCCTTTGAGGTTGCTAATGACAAAGCCATCTTTGCTAAATGGTCGACTGGCAAAATAGGCTATACTGCTCTCCCTATATGAGATGTGCTTTCTACCATAAAAAATCGTGAAGGGACAAGCGGTAGCAGATTTCCTGACTGAACATCCAGATCTGAGAGCGACCAAACTTTACGAGGATCTCCCAGACGAGGTCGCTGAAGTTTATCTGACCCAGATATCTTTCGAAGGACAGGTGTGACAACTCTTCTTCAATGGTGCATCGAGAATAGGTCTGCAAGGGCATGTCATAGCAGGAGTAGGGGTAGAACTGGTCTTCCTATAGAACTACGTGATCCCTCGTGCATTCTTATTAACCAAGCCATGCTCCAACAATGTAGGGAATACAATGCCCTCTTGATCGGAATACAAATCGCCGATGAGATTGGCATTAAAAATCTTGAAGCATACGGTGACTCTAAACTCATCGTTAACCAAGTTCATAGAGAGTACGAAGTCAGGCATGAAGACTAAGTACCGTATTTCAACGCAACTATCTCTATGGCCGAAAGATTCAAAAATTTTTACATCGACCATGTATCACGCCAGCAAAATGCGCACGCAGATGCACTGGCATCTCTCGCTGCCTCCTTAGCCCTTCTAGCTGGAGTAGTAGAGAAAATACTTGTCACAACCACGACTTGTATTGCCCAAGAACCGCTTTTGAAGATCACCAAAAGCTGACAGGAGACTGTCAAGGCAAAGAAGCCTTAGAAACTTCAACATGTCCAAAACTCAGGGATTGGCGATTCCTGTGCATCAACTATGCATTGTATGACATCCTTCCGATGATCCCAAAGAGGCGACTGTCATTAGAAGGAAAGCCCCCAAATTCTACTATAATGCGATCAGGCGAACACTGTATCGCCGATCACATGATGGGATCCTCCTCCGCTGTTTGTCACAAAAGGAGGCACATGAAGTACTCAAAGAAGCGCGTGATGGCATGTGTGGAGCTCATCAGCCTGGTGCGAAGATTGGGGATCGACTCCGAAGACTGGGATATTATTGGTCTAAGATGATCCTTGACGCCATCACTTACGCTAAATGATGTCACGCATGTCAGGTCTATGGTGACTTCATCCATCAAGCATCAGGATATCTTCGCTCTACAATCTCAACCTGGCCATTTGAGATGTGGGGAATGGATGTAGTCGGCCCTATCAGCCCACCTTCATCCAAAGGACATCGGTTCATTTTAGTTATAACCAACTATTTCTCTAAATGGGCTAAAGCTATTCCCTTAAAGGAGGTAAAAGCATCTGACGTGGTCAAATTCATTAAACATCACGTCATTTACTATAACAACTGATTTTTCAATTGATATCTTTTCACACTCTAATTATCGAGATTATCGGTTGAAAGATTTATTTCAATTATTATCCTCAAAATAATAATAATAACAATTTAAAATTTCTATAAGTGATTCACTTTCCTAATTAAAACATGATAAATTGAGAGTACATAAAATTAATGTGTATTGTATACCTAATGCTTGTATAAATTAGGGTATGTTACATGAGTATTTCTAAGACCATGATTAACTTAATTAGAACCTAGTGTTATGTTAATAATAATCCTTGGAGATAGTGGATTGGGGTAGGTGTGCATGTAGGGTGAGCTCTATGGATTAGATCTTCTTGATTGAAGCATGGACATGTGGCATCTAGAGAAGAGTCCTCATCTTATAATTTACACCAAAGAAGAAACTTTTTACCCATTTTCCCCTCCCCATCCTTTTACGTTCAGATCTGAGAAAACTCCTCTTCTCTATATTTTCTTCCAAAAGTCCTAGAATTCTCAAACCTTCCCCCTTAATTTCTGAAGAGATCTCACTTCTACCCTATCTCTCCCTTCTACCCTATCTTTCCCTTTCTTTTTCCCCTTCATTTCGTCCCCGGCCGGAGCCAGGGTGCGCGCAGCAGCAGCATGCCGCGCGCAACAGCAGCAGCAGCAGCGCGCATGCGCGTACTGCTGGCCAGGCCGCGCGCGTGGCCTCGGGAGGAGGGGGCGCGTGTAGGCCGGAGGGAGGAGGAAAGGCGTGGGTTCGGTGTGATCTTGGGGTGTGGTGCTAACCCTAGAGCTGAGTTTTAGGCTTCCAAACTCCTATTTGTATATCATAAACTCAAGCTGAAAGTGAGCAGGTAATTATCTAATGTCTCCTCTTATTGTTGATGGAATATGTGAACTAAATCCTCTATGTTTCAATTTCTAGGGTTGTTGTGTGGGTGTGCGATCGACGGAGATTAGTGAAGAGATCGATCTATATAAAGTGAGTAGACTATTGCACCCACCAATTTTTGTCGTGGACATTGGCTTATTTCAAGTAAATAATGTATGAAAGGTATGAGGGATTGAGAAAAAAAAAATTTGGGGACAACGTTCATGTAGTATATGAGTAATTTAGAAATCATGGGGCTAGTGTCATATTCTTTATCTCTTTTCTCCCTAAATGATTGAGTTAAATATTCGCATGGTAAAAGTTAGTGATAACTAGAGCTATAAAATTCTTCATGGTAACATACATGGGACTCATATTTAGGGATGATTAAATCTTAGTACTTTCCGATATTGACCTTATTGAGAGCACAAATATATGTTGTTATTACACAAAATTCAATATATGCGAAGACTTTACTTATTATTCATGGGTAAGAAGAAAGTAAAGTGGAACCCTCATACAAGTAAATGATGATCGATTATGGATGTGAAAACGATCCTACGAAACATGGTTCTTTGCAAATCATAAGGTTTCTACATGTTCACGCATGTTTGTAATTGATAAGAATTATTGCATTTAATTACATAGGACATATATATCATGTGTCATATAGTATGATAATTGTGTGATTATACTTGGCTCGCTTGCTCGGTGGAAGAGACTGGGCGGGAGCCGATAGGAGGGGGAAAACGGTGGTCATGTTTCATTGTATATATATGTAATTATAAGGAGGAAGGAACCGGGCGAGAGCCGGTAGGAAGGGGTAGACAGTGGTCATGTTTCATTGTATGTATATATTGTATATGTGTGTGTGTGTGTATAAATGTAATTATGAGGATGAAGGGGCCGGGCGGGAGCCGGTAGGAGGGGGAAGACTGTGGTCATGTTTCATGGGTATATATATATTTATATATATAATCTATTCGTATTTACAAGGAGGAACGGGTCGGGCGGGAGCCAATAGGAGAGGAAAGACGGAGAATTTAAACTTCATGCTTATGAGTTATGTATGTATGTGCTCCATTAATAAAGGATATAGTGTATTGTTCGCATGTGATATTATGTAATAAGGGATTTATAGGTACCGTGGATATTTACATAAAGTTATCTACTAGTCAATGCGAGGGTAAAGGCATACACGTAGGAATACACGTGTAGGAAATTATTGATGAACCTGAACTTGTTGTGTACTCGAAGAGAATACTTCGAGTTAATAAAAGAAAATTTAGTAGTTGAGACATTTAGCTAATATATTGTGTAGTATATGGGGATGGATAGGAGAGGGCCACATGATAGGAGTAGCAGTCATCATAATTCACGTAAGACCTCCGCTGACCCCTCAAAAGTATGGTTGTGATAGAATTTCATCTTCTAGATTTTATTTGCTTGTGTAGTTTCCTCACTGAGCCGTTGAGCTCACCCCCCCTTTTTCTTTCCACCCATTTCATGTTTGAATAAAGGAAAGAGACTGCTTTAGCTCGGAGGATTTAGTAATGGGCTGAACGGCATGCTATTCAAAATGTTTTTAGTGACCCTCTTCATATGTATGCTTTACTTTAAGTACTTTTCTGGCTTGTTATGCTTATGGTACACTCATTGTATGTAACTCGTCCTTTGTAATATTTTGGGACTAGGGACTTATGGTATATGTAATGTTTTGAGAACTAAGACTGGTGGTTGTACTTGGTGATGATGTTTGGAGATCAAATCCTTGATGTTATATGTTATTAAGATGTATTCTGGAAACATGTTGTAGAAACATGTAGAAACATGTAATGGGAATATAATTTTTGGGTTGAGACATATTTATACCCTATAGATAAGTAGGTCGTGTGGGCCGAAATTATTATTTGGAATAAGTAGGCCGTGGAGCCGAAAATGGATGTTCGATGTCATGTAAAAATGTGAAACTTTAGGGGAGGTGCTACCAAAATTTTTCTGAATAATAATGGAGAATTGGAATAATTGGGAGTTATCGGACTAATCCTTGTCTGCAAAATGGGAACCGTTACAGTTGGTATCAGAGCAAGATTTTGACAAGATTAGTCTAGATAGATGTAGTGCACAGGGTGTGATTGTGTAACTATGTGTAACTTGTATGTGTGCTTGTGTAATTAATACGAGTGGTATTGGAGAGACAGTGGAGTCTTAGGTGTGACTGACCCTAAAATGTATGGTATTTAATTGTTCTCTTACATTTGAATTTGGGTACCCGCATACGTTAGTTCAAATGGATCCTGCGAGGGGTGCTGGCCCTTTGAAAGGATCTCCAGTGGTATGGGACACTGGGACGGGAGGGTAACTAAAATATCACACATGTCAGGGTTAATCCAATAGGAAGGACACCCGAGTCGAATAGTGAATCTATGGAAGTTGGGTATGATGAAGGAATTGCTGGTTCTCTAACATATCTTGTTATATGCATGCAGCTTATTATTTTGAGGAATTGGAAGATAAACCATATAATATAAATCTTTTACTTCTACAGATGGGAGATTCTGATATACCTGGATCATTATCTGATAGTTCAGAGTCAGAAAATTTGAGTTGGATAGCTAATCACATGGATTGGGATTACAAATCAGATGAGACTGATCCAGAAATCATCTTGAATGGCCCCCCAGACAACAAGGACACGGTGGGTCTAGTGGGACATGATGACGAGGATACAATTGGTGATGCTGAAAGTGCTATAAGAAATGTGCCAGTAACTGTGGACCTGGGAGTCTTACCTGATGATGAACTAAAACCCCAAGGGAGAATTTTTTTTTTGGAGTTATTTGGTGGGACTCCAGCTGGGCCGAAGATATGGATCTATGTGATGATCACGAGTACTGGAGGTATGAGGATGATGCTATAATGGAGGAGGTGGCCCCTGAAGAAGAAGAAGACCCTGAGGAAATGGATCCTAAAGAAGAAGAAGATCCAGAAGAAGTGGATCCTGAAGAAGAAGGAGAAGACCCTGAGGAAGAGGACAACAAGGGAGGTGATTCTGTAGGGGACAACAAGGATGAAAGCTTCACTGATTCTAATATTACTCCTTAAGAGGGACTTGATGTGTCGCATTTTGGGAGGAGAAGCGTTGGCTCGCATATTTAGAGTTTGTTTTTTTTTGGAGTAGGAAAAGTTGTTGTGTGTGTTATAAAAGAAATGCGTGTAAACGATGTATCTTATTTTAAATACACTTGTATGTTTTGTAGGAATGTAAGCATGCCAATGTAAATCTTGTTACGGAAACATTTTGAACTTAAATGAAACTAGTATTTTATATATGGAACTTGCTTTTTGTCATTTATATTGTCGATAATAAGATTAGACTATTCTTTTAGGTATAGATGGACTTGAACTTTCCTCCACCTGATGCTAACTCTGAAGGCAATGTCCCATTGCACAGTGCGATTGGAAGCGTCCATCCCTGACAAATCATGAGTTTATAGGTGAACAATCAAATGTCAACTAGAGGGTTCTAGACAGAATACCAGATTGGCTGGTGCAATTGGCGATTGTAAGTAACTCGTATAGAGCTCTAGAGCAATTTCAGAAGTCAAATCTGCCAGCCTTTAAAGGAGGGACCGATCCAATACAAGCTGAGTGGCTTCGCCAGATTGAGAAGATACTAGACGTCATGGAATGCACTGAGAGTCAACGAGTATCTTTTACCTCTTTTATGTTCCAAGGGGAGGCAAACATTGGTGGGAAATGATTAAAAGTGGAGCTAAAACCTTGGGAAAAGAAATCTCTTGGAACTTTTTAGTCAAAAAGTTTAATGAAAAGTATATACCAAGAGTAGCAAAGGACAAGCTTACAATGGAATTCCAAGACCTGAAACAAGATCATTTGACAGTGAGTTAGTATGAAGTTAAGTTTACTCAACTATCAAGATATGCTGAGAAGCTGGTGTCAGAAGAGGAGGATAGAATAAAAAGATTTGTGAGGGGTTTGAAGCCAGAAGTTAGGTGCAAATTAATCCCATTCCAACTACAAATTTATAGCCAAGCCATAGAGAAGGCAATAGAAGTTGAAAGAGATATGCAAGAAAATCAGGACGTAAGGATCAAAGAGCCGCCTTCTGTAAAGCTCCCCCGATATGCTAATGTACCGAGTTTTGGAGCTTACCCCTCCAGGCCCGACATAGGTGCTGGGTCTTCTCTAATGCAAGTCCAAGGTGTAAGTTCACCTAGAGGGGGGGTGAATAGGTGATGGCTAATCTAATGGTCACTTAATGATGAATGATGCAAATAATGCGGAAGCTAAAACAAATATGACCTAATTAAATCTTATTACACTAAACACTATGTATAACACAAGAGTGTAGCCGAATTCCCTTTGCAAGGCTCTGGACTAAACCCCTCTTGATTCCCCTTGAATGGGTTGAGGTGCCGCGTTGGCTCTCTTGGTTGAATACAAGTGTTATCAACAATCCCACGCAAGTATATAACAATTAAGCACAAGGAATATATCATGCATATAAAGATGAACACAATAAATAACATGCAAGATATAACAAGAGAGATAGAGAGAGAGAGAGGAATGGCAATCGCAAACACAAGGGTATGTTTCGAGGTTCGAGCACACTTGCTCTACATCCCCGCCTTCGACACACGAAGGATTTCCACTATGCAGGATCCCAATGGATCTCTCCTCGGTGCCGCAACACCTACAAGCCCTCGGACTCTCTAGTCCCTTACACACCGCAAGCCCACCGGCTCGCCGAGGCCGCACCTCAATCAACCGAGTCCGCACCCGAACTCAAAACAACCACGAGCACACTTGCCCGTCTCCTCAAAGAACAAAGATGAAATCTTTGGTGATCTACAACACTTTGATCACCAATTACAAACTCTCACAACACAATCCTATGGATAGATAAGGCAATGGATAGCTCAAGTGATTGTGAGAAAGCAAGGAAAGAAACTTTGGTGAAAAACTCAAGAAATCTCTTTTAACACTCTTTATAAAAACTTCCCTATAGATAGGAAATATTTGCTCACTATTTTGTGGAGAAAACTCTTCTGAAAGTGTGGGAAAAACTGGCTCTAAGAGTCTCTAAAATCTTAGCTACAAACAATGACAAAAACCCCAATTTATAGGCTGCCAGAAAACTAGCCGTTGGAGTCTGTCAGAGCTGCCGGTCGACCGCCAACGGTCAAGAATCCGACCGTTGGAGCCTCCGGTCGACCGCCCGGTCGACCCAGAAATCCAGAGAGCAGAACTCTCTGCAGCGGTCGACCGTCCGGTCGACCGGACCACTGTGCTGCCAGACATGCACAAGTCTGTGCACGTCGGTCGACCGTGGGTCGACCGGCTCATGGTGCGGTCGACCGCCCGGTCGACCGGACCAGCCTGTCAGCCAGTTCCAGGTCAGGAAAACTGGTTTAAAAAATTATTTTAAAATCTTTTAACACTTATAAAAATTCCATAAACTTGTTTTAACATTCTATATTGAAAACCAAACTTGTGATAAAAATTTTCAAGACATATATCAACATATTCATATCATTTCAGCGTCTTGCAAATTTTATCAAAAATCAAAACATGTATTTTTCAAACTTGGTTTTCATAACTTCACAAAATATAAAAACAAGATATTTGATTTCATTTTAAAGCATAGTGTGTATGGATATGATCCACTACACAATCATAATGTAATATCTATGTTTTTGACATTAAGCTCTAAACTTGGTTATGGTTGAAAAGATATACATGATAGAAATACCAAAAACCAAGGTATATATATTTTGTCACAAAGAAAATCTTTTACTAAATAAAAATTCTTTTCTAAACATAAAAATCTTTTATGAAAGCAATTCTATCAAGAGTGTGTGTGCATGGTATACTTGAGCAATCCACTACTATTCTATCCTTTACATTTTATCTAAAACAAAAACAAAATCTTATACCTAGACACAAGTCTTGATCTTGAAGTCTTCCCTTGAAGTCTTCTCATCTTCTTGACTTGGTCCAAGCTTGATCCAAAAGCTCCTTGGATCACACCGTGCTAGCTCCAAATCTTGACATTTTATCCTTTGTTGAGCTATGCACCTACTAAGATCTTGATAATGAATCTGTCACTTATTAAACACAAGATCATTAGTAAACATAACTTCATGAGTTGATCATCATCAAAACTAGGGTGATAGGCCTTTGGGCCAACATAAGGAACCAGGGTGAACTCGTGACCCAGGGGCACGAGGTTTCCTCATGCGGCGTCACCAACATCCTTCCCACGCTCCAGCCTTGTGGGGAATATGTGGTGTCCGAGGTGTAACCGCAATCACATTGGCAATTGCTCCGTAGGCAAACAATGCTTTGCTGGCGGCAAACTGGGTCACATGAGGAGAGATTGTTCAACTTTACACGGACGTTCAGGAGCTAGTAGAGAAACATGTAGGCCGACCATGGGCATCGCCCCAACAGCAAGAGGACCAACAATTGCTTTTCGACAGCCTGCCAACAAAACTCGTACAGTCATGACTCAGGCATCAATACAACAACCCAGAGCTCAAGAAAGAATGAATGCATCCGCAGGAGGCTCGAGCATCTAACGTAGTGGTCGAAGGCACTATTTGTATATCTAAAAATATTGTTCGAGTATTATTTGATCCCGGTGCTACCCACTCCTTTATTTCTTCATCATTTACAACAACAATTAATAAGAAAGTTGAACCTATGAATTATCAACTAGTGGTGTCAACCTCTATAGGTGCAAAATTGACCACTAATGTGTACTATAAAGGGTGTGAAATTATTATAGGAGAAATGAAAACACATGTAGATCTGATTAAAATAGGAGAGATAGAATATGACCTCATTCTAGGATTAGATTGGTGTCAACATATCGTGCTCATGTCGACTGTCATCAGAAGAGAATAATCTTTAAGTTGGAAGGAGCTCCAGAAAAAGTATATAAAGGGACGAAGAAAAAAATTTGCATTCTAGTAATTTCAGCTTTAAAGGCCACTAAGTTATTGAGGTATGAGTGTCAAGGATTCTTAGCAACTATTATAGGTGAGGAAGGCATGGAGACAAAAATTGAAAATATAGCAGTCATAAGAGAATATCCTGATGTATTTCTAGAAGATCTATCAGGCTTACCCCCAGATAGGGAAGTAGAATTTTCTATTGATCTTCTACCAGGGACAAGTCTCATATAAAAGGCTCCTTATAGAATGTCACCCTCAGAGATGAAAGAAATGAAGAACCAACTGCAAGAGTTATTAAGCCTCGGATTTATCTGGCCGAGTGTATCACCCTGGGGTGCTCCCATGCTATTTGTAAAGAGGAAGGATGGGATCATGAGACTGTGCATAGATTATCGTGAACTGAACAAAGTCACTATAAAAATCGATATCCACTGCCGAGGATTGATGACCTTTTTGACCAACTTCAAGTTGCTAGTATATTCTCCAAAATAGATCTAAGATCTGGATATCATCAACTAAAGATTAAACCAGAAGATGTTTCCAAGACGGCTTTTCGGACCAGATATGGCCACTATGAGTTTTTAGTAATGCCATTTGGATTGACCAATGCCCCAGCAGCATTTATGGACTTGATGAATAGTATCTTTCAGCCATACTTAGATCAATTCGTGGTGGTGTTTATTGATGACATACTAATTTACTCAAAAAGCACAGAAGAACACGAAAAGCACTTAAGGATAGATTTACAACTATTGAGGAGAAACAACTTTATGCAAAATTTAAGAAGTGTGAGTTCTGGCTGAAAAAAGTTAGATTCCTGGGTCACATCATAAATAAAGAAGGAATATCAGTAGATCCTGTGAAGATCGAGGCAATTAAGGATTGGCCTTGACCTACCAATGTCACGGAAGTGCGAAGCTTCTTAGGGTTGGCTTGGTATTATTGGAGATTTGTAGAAGGATTTTCTAGAATAGCAGTACCATTATCACAGTTAACCAAGAAAGGCCTCAAATTCTATTGGGGAGATAGTCAAGAGAAAAGCTTTCAAGAATAGAGGGATAAACTAACATCGACTCCAATCTTAGCCATGCCCTATGGGACTGAAGGTTATGTTATATACAGTGATGCATCAAGTCGGGGCTAGGGTGTGTATTAATGCAACATGGGAGAGTAATCGCATATGCTTCACGGCAGCTTAGGAACCATGAGAGAAACTACCCAACCCATGATCTTGAGCTGGCTGCAGTTATTTTTGCCTTGAAAATATGGCGACACTGCCTTTATGGGGTATCATGTGATATATATACAGATCATAAGAGCCTAAAATACATCTTTACCCAAAAGGAATTTAATATGCGTCAAAGAAGATGGTTAAAGTTAATGAAAGACTATAATTTGACCATTCGTTATGACCCTAGAAAGGCCAATGTGGTGGCTGATGCTCTTAGTAGGAAGTCTGGAGGATCCTTAGCTGTATTGTTAACCCAACAAATTGGTTTGTTAAAAGAGATAGAGAAGATGCAACTTGAGGTTCTAATAAAAGAACCCACGTGGGGGACTGGTCAGGTAAATCAAGTTAGCATTAGCTTCGACCTCTATGAAGAAATCAAAGAAGCACAATAAAAAGATGATCAGGTAGCTAAGAATATAGAAAGGGTGCAATGAGGTGAAACTCAAGATTTTACCATTGTAAGAGACTTATTGAGAAAGGGGAGCCGGATATATATACCTCCAGATTTTGGGCTCATGGAGCGAATTATGACTGAAGCTCATTGCACCCCTTATACAGCACATCCTGGAACAACTAAAATGTTTCAGGATCTGCAAACAAATTTTTGGTGGGAAGGAATGAAGAATGACATAGCTAAATTTGGCAGAAATGTCTTATATGCCAACAAGTCAAGACCGAACACAAGAAGCCTCTGGGACTCCTCATGCCCTTGCAAGTCCCTGAATGGAAGTGGAGCAATATTACTATGGATTTTGTGACAGGACTCCCTAAATCCCCTCAAGGATATGATGCCATATGGGTAATAGTCGACTGACTCACAAAGTTCGCTCATTTCCTACCCATTCGAGTAAACTATTCAATGGATAAGTTAACCCAAATATACCTCCGAGAGAAAATCCGGATTCATGGAGTGCCCAAGACAATTGTGTCAGATTGAGACCCTCGATTCCAGTCAAGGTTCTGGGTCAGTCTATCCCAAGCGTTGGACACAAAACTACATCCAAGTATAGCGGCGCACCTGCAAACTGACGGGCAGTAAGAAAGGACTATACAAATATTAGAAGATATGTTGAGAGCATGCGTATTGGATTTCAGAGGCAATTGGAAAAAATACCTACCACTAGTAGAGTTTGCATATAACAATAGTCACCAGTCAACTATAGGGATGCCGCCTTTGAAGCCTTGTATGGTAGGAAATGTAGATCCCCAATTTGTTGGGAAGAGATGGGAGACCGAAGATTGTTTGGAACTGATATAGTTCAAGAAACGACAGAGAAAATTCAGATAATAAGGAAGAGAATGAAGGCGGCCCAAAGCAGACAAAAGGCATATGCAGATCGGCACCGGAGACCTTAGAGTTTGCAGAAGGTGACAAAGTTTTCCTGAGAATATCTTCAATGAAAGGAGTGGTACGCATTGGCAAACGAAATAAGTTGGACCATCGTTTTATCGGACCTTTTGAAGTATTGGAAAGAATTAGACCATTGGCTTATTAGTTAGCCCTGCCACCAGAGATTGAGAAAATACATAACGTATTTCATGCGTTGCAATTGAGAAAATACATACCAGATCCCGGTCATGTCCTCAGCTACTCACCACTGCAACTCCAAGAGGATTTGTCATATACGGTAGAGCCAGTACAAGTTCTAGATCGTAAAGAGAAACAATTACAGACAAAGGTATTGTGGAGAAGCCAAGAGATCGAAGAAATTACCTGAGAACCAGAGGAAGAAATGAGTATGACTTACCCACAGCTTTTTCAAGATACGTTGAGCTTCGGGGTCGAAGGATTTTTCAATTAATATCTTTTCACACTCTAATTATCGAGATTATCGGTTGAAAGATTTATTTCAATTATTATCCTCAAAATAATAATAATAACAATTTAAAATTTCTATAAGTGATTCACTTTCCTAATTAAAACATGGTAAATTGAGAGCACATAAAATTAATGTGTATTGTATATATCTAATGCTTGTATAAATTAGGGTATGTCACATGAGTATTTTTAAGACCATGATTAACTTAATTAGAACCTAGTGTTATGCTAATAATAATCCTTGGAGATAGTAGATTGGGGGTAGGTGTGCATGTAGGGTGAGATCTAAGGCTTGGATCTTTTTGATTGAAGAATGGACATGTGACATCTAGAGGAGAGTCCTCATCTTGTAATTTACACCAAAGAAGAAACTTTCTACCAATTTTACCCTCCCCATCCTTTTACGTTTTGATCTGAGAAAACTCCTCTTCTTTGTATTTTCTTCCAAAAGCCCTAAAATCCTCAAACCTTCTCCCTTAATTTCTGAAGAGATCTCCCTTCTACCCTATCTCTCCCTCACTTTTTCCCCTTCATTTCGTCCCCGGCCGGAGCCAGGGAGGGCGCGCGTAGCAGCAGCAGCAGCGCGCGTACGCGCGCTGCTGGCCAGGCTGTGCGCTCGGCCTGGGGAGGAGAGGGCGCGTGTAGGTCGGAGGGAGGAGGAAGGGCGTAGGTTCGGGTGTGATCTTGGGGTGTGGTGCAAAACTTAGATCTGAGTTTTAGGCTTCAAAACTCTTACTTTTAGAGCATAAACTCAGGCTGAAAGTGAGCAGGTAGTTATCTAATGTCTCCTCTTATTGTTGATGGAATATGTGAACTAAATCCTCTATGTTTCAATTTCTAGGGTTGTTGTGTGGGTGTGCGATCGACGGAGATTAGTGAAGAGATCGATCTATATAAAGTGAGTAGACTACTGCACCCACCAATTTTTGTCATGGACATTGACTAATTTTAAGTAAATAATGTATGAAAGTTATGAGGGATTGAGAAAATAAATTTGGGGACAACGTTCATGTAGTACAGGAGTAATCTAGAAATCATGGGGCTAGTGTCATATTCTTTCCCTCTTTTCTCCCTAAATAATTGAGTTAAATATTCACATGGTAAAAGTTTGTGATAACTAGATCTACAAAATTCTTCATGGTAACATACATGGAACTCATATTTAGGGATGATTAAATCTTAGTACTTTCCGATATTGACCTTGTTGAGAGCACAAATATATGTTGCTATTACACTAAATTCAATGTATGTGAAGTCTTTACTTATCATTCAGCGGTAAGAAGAAAGTAAAGTGGAACCCTCATACAAGTAAATGATGATCGATTATGGATGTGAAAACGATCCTATGAAACATGGATCTTCGTAAATCATAAGGTTTCTACATGTTCACGCATGTTTGTAATTGATAAGAATTATTGCATTTAATTAAATACGACATATATATCATGTGTCATATAGTATGATAATTGTGTGATTATACTTGGCTTGTTTGCTTAGAGAAAGGGACCGGGCAGAAGTTGGTAGGATGGGGAAGATGGTGGTCATGTTTCATTGTATATATATGTAATTATAAGGAGGAAGGGACCGGGCGGGAGCCAGTAGGAGGGGGAAGACGGTGGTCATGTTTAATTGTGTGTGTGTGTGTATGTAATTATGAGGAGGAAAGGGCCGGGCGGGAGCCGGTAGGAGGGGAAGATGGTGGTCATGTTTCATATGTATATATATATATATATATATATATATATATATATATATATATATATATATATATATATATATATATATATATATATATATATATTTATATATATAATCTATTCCTATTTACAAGGAGGAAGGGGCCGGGCGGGAGCCGGTAGGAGGGGGAAGATGGTGGTCATGTTTCATATGTATATATATATATATATTTATATATATAATCTATTCCTATTTACAAGGAGGAAGGGGCCGGGCGGGAGCCGGTAGGAGGAGGAAGACGGAGAATTTAAACTTCATGCTTATGAGTTATGTATGTATGTGCTCCATTAATAAAGGATATAGTGTATTGTCCGCATCTGATATTATGTAAGAAGGGATTTATAGGTACCGTGGATATCTACATAAAGTTATCTACTAGTCAAGGCGAGGGTAAAGGCATACACGTAGGAATACACGTGTAGGAAATTATTGATGAACTTGAACTTGTTGTGTACTCGGAGAGAATATTTCGAGTTAATAAAAGAAAATTTGGTAGTTGAGACATTTAGCTAATAAAATGTGTAGTATATGGGGATGGATAGGAGAGGGCCACATGATAAGAGTAGTAGTCATCATAATTCACGTAAGACCTCCGCTGACCCCTCAAGATTATGGTTGTGATAGAATTTCATCTTTCAGATTTTAGTTGCTTGTGTAGTTTACTCACTGAGCCGTTGCACTCACTCCCCCTTTTTCTTTCCACCCATTTCAGGTTTGGATAAAGGAAAGAGACTGCTTTAGCTCGGAGAATTTAGTAATGGGCCGAACGACATACATTCATACTGTTTTTGTTAACCCTCTTCATATGTATGCTTTACTTTAAGTACTTTTCTGGCTTGTTATGCTTATGGTATACTCATTGTATGTAACTCGTCCTTTGTAATATTTTGAGACTAGGGACTTATGATACATGTAATGTTTTGAGAACTAAGACTGGTGGTTGTACTTGGTGATGATGTGTTGGAGATCAAATCCTTGATGTTATATGATATTAAGATGTATTCTGAAAATATATTGTGGAAGGATGTAGAAACATGTAATGAGAATATAATTTTTGGGTTGAGACATATTTATACCCTATAGATGAGTAGGCCGTGTGAGCCAAAATTATTATTTGGAATAAGTAGGCCGTTGAGCCGAAATGGATGTTCGATGTCATGTAAAAATGTGAAACTTTAGGGAAGGTGCTGCCAAAATTTTTCTGGGATAATAATGGAGAATTGAAATAATTGGGAGTTATCGGACTAATCCTTGTCTACAAAATGGGGACCGTTACATTTACCGCTTTGGTTTACTACGATGGATTGTTCATGATAATGGGCCCCAGTTCGTCAGCCAGGCTTTTCAGAGGTTCTGCAACAAGTTCAGAATCCACAGTGTGTCCTCAATGATATACTACCCAGCCGCTAACGGCCTCACAGAAGTTTTCAACAAGACTATTGGAAAACTTCTCAAGAAATTCATCTCGAAAAGCTAACGTAACTGGGACGACAAGTTAGGTGAATGCTATAGGCCTATCGCACGATGGTTCGAACCCCGACGATGGGTTCACCTTTCTCCTTGGTGTATGGGTGTGAAGATGTACTCCTATTAAAAATCCAAATCCCATCTCTACGTGTCCTTGATAGCAGAGATGACAAATGAGGAGAAGCATCGACTACGACTCCAGGAGCTGGAGACTTTGGACGATAAACGCCTGCAAGTTCAACTGCAAATCGAGCTCTATCAAGCTCGAATTATCAGAACCTTCAACAAGAAAGTCAAGGAGCGAACTTTCAAGAAAGGTGACATTGTCTTAGCTGTTAGAAGACCTATGGTGATGACACATAAGACTAAAGGAAAATTTCAGCCCAAAGGGAAGGACTATTTGTAGTAGAATCGGTCTACTCAAATAGAGCATATCGCCTCATAACCTCAAACGGTGATACGCTCATGATGCTAATTAACGATAAATTCTTGAAGAAATACTATCCTTGATAGCACGCTTTTCTCCTTTTTAGGTTAATACTACACCTCTGATTGAAACTCCAAATCCAAGATGAACGCCAAAGAAGAGCTTTCTTCCTCCACTGGATCACATCACGGTCAATCAGCGTCAAGCTAATCAAGCATTGGTTACATCATGATGCATAATGTAAAATTTGAAGAAGAAACAAAATGCAAAACTTCGGTTTTAGTTTAGTTACTCATCTACTGACATCCAACGCCTCCGACAGCTAAGGATAGAGGAAAATTTTGGCTATTAAGTCCAACATAAATCTTCGACAACTTAACTTGCTGACGGGAATAGCATGACTATCCCAACTCAAACGGTGGTTGGTAAAGTCCCATCAAATCCGTTATAGCTGAGGGTTTACTAAAAATCCTAAGGGACTTGGTCCCATCCTTTCCTCCAAAAGCTCCTACCAATTCTCACCCACAGAATGGTAGGGCCACAAAAATGCCTGTGTTAATCTCCCTAATGAAATGAATTGGGATTTGTCAAGTTAATATTAAACTTCTGACAAACTAGATTTTTCAATCCCTAGTGGATTCAGTCAAGTTAATATTAAACCTCTGACAACAAAACACATTAGAAGTCCTCACTGTTATGTTAATACTACACCTCTAACGGCAAATTTTTCATGTCTCAGGAAATCAACGATTGTCACGTTAATATTGAACCTCTGACAGTTCATTTTACTTTCCACCCAAAATTCCCTACCAATTCTCTTCCATAGAGTGGTAGGTCCACAAATACAATCATTGCTATGTTAACACTACACCTCTGACAATGAAAAATTTTAATACTCCCCAACGAGTACAAACTTCACTTGTCTCTCCTCTACATGAAGTCACAAGTCCGTTATGTTAATACTACACCTCTAACGGCAAATTTCCCATGTCTCAGGAAATTAATTCTTATCAAGTTAAAATTACACCTCTGACATTCCAAATTTCACTTGTCAATTCTCATCAATAGAATGACAAGTCTTCAAAATTGCTCCTATCGCAAACCAATTCTTATCAAGTTAATATTACACCTCTGACAAATTACTGTTCAGTTTAACACCACACCTCTAATAGTGATTAAGTTGCTGCCAAGTTAAATATTAAACCTCTGACAGTCAATTTCCCTCAGGCTTCCATATCAAAGCTGAGATGAGCGATGCTAAGCTTAACATCACATCTCTAACGTCCAGTTCATTGTTAAGTTCAACAATACACCTATGCAATTACTTTCCCTCGAACTTCCCTATCGAAGTCGAGATGATTAATGGTAAGTTAAAAATTACACCTCTAGCATTACCTTCATTGCTAAGTTAAACATTACACCTAGTGATATTTTCAGTTTTCCTAAATGAAGCTGAAACTCCCGTTAAGCCAAGTTAATATCACGCCTCTAGCTTACATTTCTGTCAAGTTAATATCACACCTCTGACAGTAATCTTAAATTCCTAAATGAAATTTTTCCAAACTTTTTAAGTTAATTATCGCATTTCTAGCAAGTCAAGAGTTCCTACTTCTACGTGTCTGATTTTCAATGCAAAAAAGAAATTCAAGACATATAAGAAGACAAGACAAAGTGTCACTTTTACTGATGTTCAAACATATGAAAGTGATACAAGACACTCTCTCATACAATAAGATTGAGTGTTACAATAAAGGAGTACAAAGAAGTGCCTCTCTCTCAGCGAAAGGTTGCACTCACTCCTCAAGACATCTACACCACTCCAAATACAAGAGTTTGGAAGAGCGCCCGATAAAGGTTCCTCTCTTCTTCCATTGAATCATGTCGTAGTTGATCAGTGCTGAGATGATCGGATGCTGGTCACATCATGATGCATGATGTAAACATTGAAGAAGCTCATCGCTAACTGAGAGCAATGGTATTTCTCAAGGTCGAAATGCAGAAGAACATTCACCCGACCAACTAGTGTGGGCCATAATCCTTCGCTTAATGAGCATCTCCACCACCAGAAAGTTATCCAATGAGCATGGGTTGTTCGTCGATGTCACTTCTAGGGGTAAGATTGGTGAAGGGAGGATCCGAGACCTTACTGGTGACATCCTCTTTCCTGTGGCCTTCAAGGACACCATACCCAACACCATACCCACCACCATATCCACTGTGACCATGATAAACCCGGGGCAGTGCTGGTGCGTCATGTCCAATAAGGCCTTGACGGATATCTCAAGAGCTCGAGCAAGCTGGCTGGTCGAAATATACTCCCATGAGCCTAGCAAAGACGCAGAAGACTGACTGAAGCTGTTAGAACCTGCAAGAAGCAGAAAACCAAAAAGTTAAAATTCTTTAAGGCAAGAACAAAAAAAAGCTGAAGGGCAGACGCAATTGAAGTTGTGAACTTCAGATGCAGAGTTGACTAGTACAGATCTAAACGTGGTCTGATGTTAGACCTGCATCCAAGATATAAGGCGCGAGGTAACCCAGACACAGAGTTCGCCACACCCGTGTTTGAGATACAGAGGTTGCCACATCCAAGTCCAAAGGTCTCAAAAGAGATAGAATTCTCTAAGTCAAGAATCTCAAACGCGAGCTTCATGTACAAAGCTCGCGTTTTAAGATCCAAGCACAGAGTTTATCACACTCGCATTCAAAGGATTTGTGACTTAGAGTTTAAAGTCAGTCAACTCGTGCTTCATCAAGAAGTCTGAAAGACGCGACTTTCGAACACAGGCACATCAATTAGATTTCAAGAGAAGATCAAGTGATCCAATTTCTACAATGGATAGGAAAATAGAAATTCAGTGGGACTGAGTATTTCATGGCAACAAATGGTGCCTACCCGGTGAGGAATTCTCTAGAAATTGAACTTTATTCATCAAGGCGCGGGCGTAAAAGCACTTAAGGCGATGCTTTTTGATTTAAAATCAATTGACAGTGATAATCTTTGGAAAAGATTAAAGGAAAGCATAGAAGATTTGAGTTCTTGCTGTTCATTAGAACACATCTCCTTGAAGGGAAGATAGACAAATCAAGACGAAGACCCTTAGAGCGCATGCTCTCAAAGGAATACAATCTAAATAATGGACTGTTAAGGGGGTGAGGCCTATGTATAGGCAAGCCATAAGGCTTACAATTAATGGCATAAAAATCAAAGCCATCAGCCTTAATTTTCACACGAACATCAAGTTCAACAAGGAGCTGATGCGTGGATTACCACTCCAGGAAACATCGAAGGACACAAGTCTCCAATCGTCAATGCCGACTTGGCATTAAAAGTTCCAACAAGATCTTTAACATGGGCTGTATGTGACGCTTAGGAAGCGGCATCAGGCGCAGACTCAAAGATCGTGTCTACAAGTCCGCGACCTTTCATAAACCCGAGGGCTGCGTTCCTTTCATTCCTACTGAAGAGTCCACAACCGCGTCTCCTTAAGTGCTCCAGAGCCGTGTCTCCTCAGCAAGTGGGGTCCACCCTCTACGACTATTCAGGGATTGCGTCTTGAGCTCACATCCATTCACAGGACTTGAAGTCTGCATCCTGAACTTGAAGCCCGCATCCTGAACTTGAAGCCCGCATCTCCTTTATCAAGAACGTAGGTTCGCGCTTCAAGGATGCGCCCTCTCAAGGGACCAGAGTCACGTCTCTATTGAGTAAGAGCTGCGTCCTTACCTACCAGCTAAAGACTCGTGCGTTATTCTTGAGGGGTCCAAAATCGCGTCTCTAATACAAATGAAAGTCGTGTCTCAATCATGAACTCTGTACAGCTTGAGTTTGCGCCCTCTCAAGGGACCACAGTCGCGTCTCTATTGAGTCAGAGCCGCGTCCCCACCAACCAGCTGAGACCCGTGCATCATTCTTGAGGAACCTAAAACTGCGTCTCCACTGCAAATAAGAGCCGCCTCTCGCTCAAGAACTCAGTGCAGCCTGAATTTATTATTCATGGCCGTACCCTATCAAAACGACTAAGGACTGCGTTTCCATAAACAGTCAAGGAGTAGACTATGAAAACTGAGTTCATCCAGGCAGTAAAAGAGTCTAAAAGGATAAAGACGAGACAAATTTTGAGAACTTTTATTATTTGACTAAAAAATGATTAAAGTAACACAAACACTCTTATTCGACAGATGGAGTGCTATAAAAAAAAGGAGAAGAAGGTTAATAATCCTATTTCGCCAAAGAACGGATTTGTTCCCGGAGGTAATGCATCTCGTGCTGACGTGCCTTTTCAACTTCCACCAAAGCTATGACCCGCAACTCTTCCTCGGACAAAATTCTCTTCGTAGTCAGTTGCGCCTGAAGAGACTCCAACCTGGAGGAATGAGCAATAAGGTTTTCTTAAACCTGCATCTTGGTAGCCTTCAGCTCTTTCAGCCTTTTTCTAGCAACAGAAAGTTTCTACTCATTGGCCTCAATCAAGGCTTATGCCCTGGCAATAGTAATCCGAGCAGTGGTGATAACTTGCTCTGCACTCTGGATGATAATTTTAGATTCCTTTGAATCACCAATCAGTCTTTGGTAGTCAGCTTCGAAGTGCTGGAGATGGCGGACTTCTTCAGCCATTTGCTCCTCTTATCTCTTTTCGCTCGTGTTCTTGAGGGTAAGGAGCTTACTCAGTGTTGACCGAGCCTCTTCCATTAAGCCAGCATTCTCCAGGGTCTTGAGCTCCTTCAGGTGGCTCCCCAGCTATTCAACCAGCATCATACACGCCCTAGTCTATGAAGGACTCCCAGTGTAACTGATGTTCTTGATCTGATTCTCTAGAAGCATTCGGGCAAACTCAAAGGAACTACCCCCTGAAAGGACTAAGTCAATACAGGATCTTATGGAAGAAAAAAATTGTCGCACCATTTGACGTGTTAGCTCTTCCATGATGTCATTGCTGGAGATAACCCTGTTGATGTACTCTGGACCCCCTTTCCATGACAGAATGAGAGATGGGAACCGGTTCAACTTGTGTAGGGGTGAGGCCGACAACAGGCTCATCATACACTGAGATCGTCGCCAATACCTCCAGGACAATTATTGTTGTAGCAGCTTCCACAATGACAGAAGCAACAACAAACTCCACGGCACTGGGCTCCCCGGCCGAAGTTTGAACTGTGCTATCTTCTGCGCCAGTGCTTGCCGCAGGATTTCTACTTGAGCTCCCTAGTGCTCTCTGCAAACCACAACATTAAATGTCAGTGGTGATGATAAAAATGAGAGTATCCAACAGGTCAATATTCTTTTACCAAGTTAAGGATCTAAGGATGGCAAATCCCTGGATAAGCCACTTGGGGATGAGGGCTCCCCGATCTCAGCAGTTGCACCAACATGAAGCATCCCGGTATCGGGAGCTTCAAGACTGTACTGCTGGGCCAGCTCCTGGATCATCTCTTCAATATGAGAAGAAGCTGTGGCTTCACTATCGGCAGCCAGCCCTGTAGAAGAAAGTAAAAAGAAAATGTTAGAACTCATTCCTAACTTGATGGGAAATCAGTTCAGGAGGGCAAAGAAAATACCTTGAGTAGCGGCAATCCTTACTATCAGTGAAACCGTCACAGGGACATATCCCTGTATCTCTTCCACCGAGATATGCGATAATTTGCTTGTGTTAGGAAGAGCGGGTTCATCACTAAAATTGACTTCTTCGCCAAAATACTAACCATGTTCTTCAGACGATAAGATGATAGCTCAACACAAGAGGTTTCAGCGATCGAGGCTTTACCACTGAATCTAGTAGTAGGGCTGGGATCGATAACCCGCGAGGTGGGCATCAATACACTGGGAGACCTAGGTTGTTGCACCTCCACCCTTCTCTCATGAACTGAAAAAGGTCCAGGCTGAGTTGAGACTCCCGGAATCTCAACGCCATCCCTCCCCACAAAGTCAACTTCAGGTAGCTCGACATCTTCAGCCATGATGGGTTCATCCGCGAGCTCTCCCTCCTCTAGGATCACGGGACCCCTGCTGCACAGACCGTGGGATCGAAGGACGGAGACTTCTTCCTCCTCTTCTTCTTCCCCCCTGCTCCTCAACACCAGGAGGAACTACCTTGGGCATCGAAGCTTCAACCTCCGATTCCCTCCTAGCCTTCTTCAGGATAGGCTCACCTTTGGAAGCCAAGCCACGGGAACGTTTGGCCACAGCCTGCCGACTCTTTTTAGTAGGTTGCCCATAGGTGCTATTGTCCTTGGCACCATCACTGCTTCCCCTTCTGTTTCCCTCTTGGCCGCCCGATACTCGTCCATACCTCGCACACGTTTGTTAGACTCCAACTTCGTTTCATAAGATGCCTTGATGCTCTTAATGCAAGAGGTATTTATTCTAAAATCAGGCATCCTACTAGCCAGGGAGTATCATGTACAGAAACTGAGGCTGGTATGACAATTGGGCGTCTTGTGAGGCAGGCTAAAAACAGCTTTTGTCCCTCCAGCCACACTGTAGTACCACGTCCGACACCTTCAAATAAATTTTCGCTGAAGCAAAGGCCAGCGTTGATATATAATTGATCATAGCTAAACTGCCAAGCAAAATGACTGGGCACGTAAGGCTCGATTGTACATGAATCTCCTTGCCGGAAGATCAAATATTCAAGCCGAATATTGATCAGCCACCAGAAAACTCCCGATGGTAGCCTTGTTAAGTCATCTGGTCCCGTAAGGTCGGTAAACTTATTCTCGTAGGATGCACCAGCAATCTCAGGGAAGTAACGGTCGACTGATAGTTCAAAATGTTCAGAATGGATTTCTGAACAAAGAACATATAGTAGTCAGACCAGCTCGAATTCTTTAGCTTCTACACGAAGGTAACAAAACCTTCAGAAAGAGGCACTGCCGTCATTAGTGAAGGGCAGTGCATAACTTACCAGGCCATCAGGTACGTATATGGAAGCTCGATCCTGGGGTTAGGGGTCTTCACTCTCGGCCTTCCCTCCGAATCGACCACTGGCCTACCCTTAGAATCTACAATGGCCTCCACTTGGCACAGGCTTTTAATCAGAGCCCGTAATTCACTCTAAATTCCAGCTACCATTGCTGGAAGGAGAGCAATAGACTTCCCGTAGGCAAGTAAGACTGTCGGGTACACCACATCGGCAATGATTACTTCATGCGGTAGCGTTGGTACCACACAACGGTTCAGCCACAGCATAAGGAAGCCCGCCAAAGAGCCCGGTCAGAAATGGAAACTCGGGCATGATGCTGAAAACTTTTAAAAACTGTATCAGGTCTAAAAGTGTCCTCGTTCGACTCGGTGGTGTAGGAGCTTGTATAGGCATTAATCCTCTCAGCAATTTCCTCGTCAGTGCAAGGGGCCAGACTAGTCACTGGGCTATCCTTCTCATTTATGCCATTGAATAGATAGCTCGCCTAGGACATCTGCTTGACACCCCTGTTCCTCCAGGACGATATCTGCTCGCCGATGTGGAAGTGGCACAATACTTTCTAGTATGTCTCATACACCTGAGGGTCCTCTTTCCTCAAGAGGTGAAGTTCCTCAGAAGTTGGGACGTATTCTTTATAAGGGGCATCTCCCATAACTAGCCCCGAGACCTTATATACCTCATGAAGAGCAAGCCCCATCTCTCCGGCTGGGGTAACAAATGTGCCCGTCAGAGAATTATAATGCTCCAGGATGCCATAAAAGTTGTGGGAACTCTGCGGGAGGCCATACTGTACGGCCCTAACCGAATGGTGTAACACCACTTGTTACAGCAGAGCCCCGAGCTCAACAAGAACAAATCCAATCATTCTACCCCGCCATGATTTGTCGGTAGAATGGACCCACCCGTGCGGGTGAAAGTCAACAGGAAAATCATCCCTAACTTTCAAAAATTGATTGATGAAGGTGGCGCCAAGCTGAGGGGTTTCTCCTTTCGGATACTTAGGCCTGACTAACCCGGAAAATAAACTGAAGACATCTTTCCCATGGCCAGCAGAGTATACTTCTTTGGCACCTAATCTGCCGAGAGAAACGCCGGAGACAAACCGGGAAAGATCCCACTCCATCGTACGATGAACGAACATATGTTGAAGATAGGACAAGGAACACATCCTCTCCATATTGGGATGAAAGAACCTCCTGTCCCTTATCTAACGGAGCCACTTACAATCTCCATAATGCAGAATCCTATCATCCTCGTCAATGGCGTCACCAAAGAAGAAAGCAGGCTTCCTTAACGTAGTGCGGGAATCCGTTTCGAACAGCCCATCAGAGATAATCTCTCGAAGGGTCACCATACTGGCCTTGGAGATTCTCTCCTTTCGTTCCTTTGACTTACCAGTAGTCACAGGAGCAGTCTTCTAAAGCACGAAGGGCAGATTACGATCAGCGCCACCTACGTACCCAAAGTAGTACTTCTTGGAAAAGGGGTTGGAAGAGTATCACACTGCAAAGAAGACAACACTTAGTCATAATCTGAATGAAAATGACTAGATGTTTGAAATTCAAACGCAAGAATGAATCCAGATGCGGAAATCAACAAAATTCGCTTTTAGTCTCAGAAATACGAGGCCTGCATGGAAGCTGCATTTCAAAATCCATAACTTAGAAATTTTTCTAAGTGTCGGACTCAGACGCGAGAATCACTGAAACTTGCGTCTGATCTTAAAGACGCGAGAATCATAGAAAGTCTGCGTCTGAACCTCCCATACTTAGAAAAATTCTGAGTATTGAACTCAAAACGCAGGGCTCAATGAGGCCCGCGTTCAACAAACAGATACGGACTCAAGTTGATGAAGCAAAGACGCGAAGGTCGTCAATCCCGCGTCTTGCCTACCAATTCAAGAGAGCTGCGTCTGAAAATCAAACACGGACATGAGCCTCGCGTTGACGGTTCACATTCAAAAGAAACTTAAGAGTTAAAAGAACTCTTTAAGTCTCTTTAATGGCGGAAACCAGATCAGATGGTTTTACTACCTAAAATGGGGGCATCCTGCGTGAAAGGACTGCCCATTTGAGTCTCAGGAGTAGCAGCACTCGAGGATGAAGCAACATCTTGGCTTTTGGTGCCATCGCAACTGTGTTGAAGACGATGAAAATGGAAAAAGGTTTAAGCTTTTCTTAACCCTCGATAAAAAGCTCAGTGAAGAAGAAGAAGAGTCTAATGATGACTCTTGAAAGACTTGTCTTTTATAGGTACAGTGATCCACAGAGAAATGCGGCGCATGTCTCGAGGCCTAATCCCCGACCGACGCGTGGTATGCATCTAAAATGCGATGCGGATTTCGCGCGTCAAAGGAAGGATGTCCCCTCAACTCCGCCGGACACGTGGCAACGTGCCTAAAACGCGGGACTCACGTTTAACAAAACCCACATCCCTCCAAAGGTCACATCTCTTCAGCAAGACTAGAGCTGCGTCTAGTCAACAGGGTGAGAGCTGCGTCTTCACTTCAAAGATCGCGTCTCTCCAGAGGCCGCGTTTCTTCAGTAAATTAATAGATGCATCCCCACTCTAAGTGAGATTTGCGTCTCTAGAGTAATATGACCCCTGCGTCTATAAGACTTGCCTTCAGTCTTTACTTCTGCAAGCAGTTCAACAGCACACTGACACAAGTAAACGGCTGTTTACCCTTGGTTCAACAGTACACCAACAACCAGCTCAGAGCACCGAGGAGGTCTTGACTGCGTATCTAGACACTCACCACGATCATCTCTAGTGGCTTCAAAGGG
This sequence comes from Agave tequilana, assembly GCA_038442645.1. Lineage (NCBI taxonomy): Eukaryota > Viridiplantae > Streptophyta > Magnoliopsida > Asparagales > Asparagaceae > Agave > Agave tequilana. The sequence continues at coordinate 104,666 of JAVJIF010006798.1, forward strand.
TTTTATAGTACACTCACGAAGATCACATTCCAGATAGGATCAAGCTCAGAGTATCTCAAATGATTGTCAGTCCAATCATGAGATGTATGAATTCAACCAGAGTCCAAAGTCTTTCAAAATCCGTCCTAGTCAACCGCGGAATATCGAAAACTTTAGAGGGGGTTCTGTAGGCTGTCTAAAATTCACTGAAGACAAGTAATCAAAAAGCAGAGTCCAAACTCTACACGCAAGGCTAATCATTGCCACTAGCGTAGTACCAAGACGCAAGGATTGAAACTCGCGTCTCAACATCACTGCAATGACCAAGACGCGGAGCATGAAAGCCGCATCTCAGAATCACTGCAGTACCAAGACGCAGAGCCCAAAGCCTGCATCTCACGTGAAGCTTGACGCAGAATTTGAAGCTCGTGTTTTTCAAGCATCACCTCAATGGCAAAATGCGAGGCCCAAAGCCCGCATCTCCGTTATAACTGCCCTTATTACTAGGCCAATTACTGCCCATGTAATGAGAGAGTTAACCATCATTATGAAGTGTTTTAGGGGATACTTTTACCCAGTAAAACCTCTATAAATAGCCCAGTTTGCTATAGAAGAGAGGTCGATTGGAAAGGGAAAAAAGATCAGGTCAGAAAAACTTCCGTTGTAAGCCGTAGAAGGGCCAAGATCTCCAGCAAAAGAAAAAGAGAGTTCAACTCTTCTAACAACTTGTTGCGTACAAGTTTGTTTTTTCATACGGTCTCTTTGAGATTCTTGTTGGATAGAAGCTGTGTTACTTCGTCCATCGTCCAAAGAGAAGATTCCCAAGAGGTCTTGACGTTCACCCGGTCAACGAAAACAAGATTCACTTTCCATCGCTACATCAAGAACCCAACATTAAACAAAGGGAAGATTTGAGCTTAAATATCTTCCCTCTTTCGTAACTGAATTATTGATCTGTTGTAATTTTCTTTACAATCAACTAAAGAATTTATACGCCCTTCAATTTTCCTACCAAACACTAAACACCAACTAAGATCTTGATCAAATATCTGAAACTTATTAAACAGAAGATCATTAGTACTATAACTACATGAGTTAATCATCATCAAAACTAGAGTGATGGGTCTTTGGGCCAACACTTCCTTGGGCACCACCGCTATCCTCTCTGGCCGCCGGCCGGCCATGCGCCACCCCTCCTCTTTTCTTTTCTCATTCTTTTTCTTTCTCTTTTCTTTCTTCTTTGTTTTTCCCTCTCTCTGCTGCCCTTCTATTCTCTCTCTCTCATATTGGATCCAAATCCAAAAAATCCATAAACCCATTTAAACTCGTTAACCCATTATCCAATAACCCAACCACTTAAGTCTAACGGGTGTGGTTATTGGATCTGAATCTGACCTGTCATCAACCAAACCCGCTTTAAATTAGAGAATGGTAAAATTGTATAAAACCCGTTGCTAAATAAAGTTTATATTTTATTATAAATCTAACTTATTTACATTATTTTTAGTGTTTGGGCAATATCTTGAGCTTCCAGAGTCCGATCTGGATGATTCTAGAGTCGTTGCGACCATAATAAGATGAACTACATTCCCACAATAGATTTGTGAGTGTTTTCTTTTATAAATTATATTTTTATCATGTTGAATGAAACTGATTACTTTATTTAATATTATTAACGGTAAATCGCTGTAAATATTATTTAACAAATTGTAACCATTGATTAATCACTGTAATTAGAATATGCATGATAATTCTTTAAATATATTCAATAAGATAATAATTTATTTTTAATATAATATATAAATGAATTATCTACAAGTTAATTACTTATCATACTGTAAACTAAAGAAAATTCAGATTTATAAATAAAATGATAATTTAAATATGACAGTCTAGATAATTGTGTTTAATTACTATATGATATTGACCATGTTAATAATATTGATATTGTCATAATAAAATAGTAATAAGTTGATACATATCCATGTTACCATGATACTAGCACCGCTACCCAGATATTTTATTATACGAGACACTCCAGTACACTGGATATTGATCATGCATGTTTGGGTATGCGTTCATTATGTCTATGGACACCCACGTTTCATATACACGTATCATTGTTACACAGATACCCTGTTACACTGGACACTGTACTTTCATGTGCTTATATCACTATTACACGGACACTGTTATTCTATGTACTTGTATTATTGTTACACAAACACTCTCATATTCTAAATATTGTTATGTCATATAGATACTTCTTACAGTGGATTCTTGTTACACCGGATACTATTATTACTGTTACATGGATTCACCTGCATTCATGCCCTAAATGTTCTTGTATCCCTGTTGTATGACCCACTATTCCTGTATTTTTAATGCATGGATCACTATTCTTGTTACCTGGATTACTGTTATTACTCCTGTTTCATTGTATACTTGTTCATGTTACCGTATTACTGATAAAAATCTTGTTAACTTGTTACGTGTTATAAATATTATTAATAAGCTAGCATACTTGTATTTTAGTATAGCTGTTATTAACTGATTGGTCGCTAATATTGCACATTTATTATTATATTCTCATACTTATTATAAAATAAACTCTACTTTTTCCTAATTATTGATAATTTATTTCCAGGCCCATTCCTAAAGGAGAGGCAAGAGAAATGAGCAGCCCATCAAAGTCTGATTTAAATCAGAATTAATTCAAAGTCAGTAAATCAGAGCAGATCAGGTCGGTTCAGATCGGTTGAAAACTAGTTAGAACAAATCCCTACAAATCAATCGGTTGAAGCCAAAGATCAAAGGTCATTTCGTCAAAATCTCGGACTTAAACTACAAATCCAGCTGAAGATAAAAGCAAATTGCGAAGCCGGGGAGTACCACCAACAGGATGTGGCCACCTGGCCACACCCTGGCCACAGAAACGCGGCCAAAGCCGCGTATCCGCGACTTTGTTAAGGAGTTAGGGGAGCGTTTGCTCCCCCTATCTTTGTACACTCTCCTACGTTGGGTTTTGCCTATAAATATTGAGATTTTTAGAGACCAGAGAGGACAACGAAGCAGAGAGTAGAACTTAGGCTAATTTATAGTTTGTAACTTAGGTTTTTATTTTCTTTCATGTAATTTTTGTTTTATTTATGTAACTGAGAGGAAATGACACTTTTATGGAGGAATGAGAGCAAGATTGTACTGAAGGTGATACCAGTGTAAGTGATCTTTTCTTCCATTATTATTTGAATCGAATCGAGGTTTTCTTTTCTTTTCTATTCTTATTTTTGTTCACTTTCCTCTTTTGTGTTGGTGGATCCAAATGAAACCGATAGCCTCGAAGTGGCCTTCTCCTTGTAAGTGCCATTGATGGGTTTTGGTGATGAACATCCATTTCTTTGATAGTATAGCTCGCCCCTTCATTTCATAGTGTAAATTGGGAATGGGAAAGATCTCATCAGCCATGCTTCACTCACCTTCAAAGAAAGGTACATCGTCGATACGGGTGAAAGGTAAACAGGCACCGAAGAGGTAAGTATGTTTTTTATGTTTTAGTTTTTCTTTCTTTTTTTGTAACTTTTAGTATAGATCACCAATACTATAATCACCCAAATCTCTTTCATTTTCTTTGTACATATCACTTCTAATTTTTCCAACTCCTTGTTCTACCAATTTCTCCCTAACTTGACTTGAACTCCATTTTTTTCATTTTCTTCTACAAGAATTAAAAGAAGAATTTTAACCATCATTTGTATCTTAAAAGAAAAATTACTAAAAAAACTTCTATCGCTAGTCCCTCCTTGTGGATCACGACCCGCATAGCCACTTGTTATTGTGGTAGAATTGAGTATCTTGCACTTCTATTTTGTATTTCTAAAATTCTGTATTTTTGTGCAGGTCTAACCTTAATCATTAACACAGTCATGCCAGCATCCGGCGGAACATATATGGAACTAAGTGCCACACAGAGCATCACACCTATACGTGGTGGGGGCCACCTTTTGAATCCGTGGGGGCTAACTCTAGATCCTCACTCCGCCTGGTGTTGGGTAACGAGGATGTCTCCAGTGCTCTTATTATAGATATTGTTATTGACTAGACTCAGTATTCTTGATATCTTATACACCTGTTATACACTCGGTCATGCTGGCGTCCGGCATATGGTATGTGAAACTAAGTGCCACACGGAACAAAGTGCCACATCACATACATGGTGGAGGCCACCTCTTGAATCCGTGGGGGCCACCTCTAGAATCCCATATTGTGGGGTGTTGGCATGATGGAGGCATCCTCAATACACTTGTTATTCACACCTAGTTCATGATACATTTAGTAATCTAACAATGGTGATGCAAGGAACACTTACTATTTAGTCATTCTCTCGTTCGGATAATGATACTCGTATGCCATGTCCGGATTGGTTCGATTGGGGTGCGGGCTCCAGTATGAACTATAAGTGGTATGGGGACACTGGAAAAGATTGATTAAATTATCAGGTGATATTGTTGTTATTATTGTATAAATAAAATGCAATGCCCGATACATGCATATTATTGTTTGTTTATATTTATTACGTTTCATGATTTCATGTCCACCAGCATGTATATGTATATACTGCATTCTATGTATTAACTGTAGGCAATCTATTCCTGTACTCACGACACTGTAATATGATCATTTCTATTTTCACTGTTACTATCATGTTACCGTCACTATTACTATTAGTTTAAATAATAAATAAGAAATAACTAAGACTTGATACATGTTAATTAAACAAACTGATATTATTAATGTGTAATTAAATATTGAATCTTATTATCCATATTCAAAATGCTAACATGTTAATGCCATAACATAAAATAAATTGATACATAAAGAACTAATCCCGATTGGAATTCTTATAGTATATAGTCATGCAATATATAGTACTGAGAGGTAACACTGTTACAACATGCTAGGTATTGATGATATAATAGTATTGACAAAATACTTATAATATTGATATACTGATTATTAGAATATTTATATCCTATCACGGTTATCCTGACATGTATTATATATTATCGTGATGGTACTATTATAGTATATATTATTGCTTCCTTCATTTTACCATTCACTAGGTCGCTTTCTGAAAATCTTGGATTTGCGTGCTCAGGTTAGAGATCTGAGACAATATAGTACCAGATATTTCCCGGGATACACTTAGGAGACTCATCACCTATATCCTTCACAGGTATCTTTACTATTTTTTCTTTACTTTTTGATTTATTTCTATTTTCGTATTCATCATGATCATTGATTCACTTGCAGGTATCCTTATACTTATTTATGCTGAAAATTATTGTGTATATAGTATTTATTCCCTATACTGAGGATTAACGTACGTACATAAGGGTATAACCGCCCTGCGTATGTACGTCGTCGTAGCGTTCCTATATCCATGGGATCAGAGCATTAAAAAAAATATAGATCAACTTAAACAGAATGAATAATGTATTCAAATGTCATAGGGTTGTATTTGAATGGGAACGACATCAAATCCTTCCAGAATGACACAAGTCATCTCTATATGGGATAGACTTGTGTCATTCTGGAAGGATTTAAGACTGAATCCTTTCCACTAAGTACCAACATCCGACATTCAAATACAAGATCCACTCTGTTAAAATTGATCTATGTTATTTAAAGTAACTAAAAATCAAAAATCAAGTATTTTGTATACTTTTTGCCCATCCATCAAGCACGCAAATAGACAGCTGAAAGTAGTGACTTGGTTAGACCTATGTCTTTAGACATATAAATTCTCGATCCGGCCATTTGATCATGATCTAAACATTAAAAAACTCCTACAAACTAATTTTTGTTAGGTTTCAAATGTTCTACACCATTAAACTAACCAACTCCCTATTTAGGTTGTTCGTTTTTCTCCTACTTGTGATGTATGGGCAAAAAAATATTTAAAATACTTGAATTTTGATTTATAAATAATTGAAATACTATAAATCAACTTCAATGGAATGGATCTTGTATTCGAATGTTGTGCGGTTGTATTTGAGTCAAAGGATTTGGCCTCGAATACTTCTGGAATGACAAAAGTCTATCTCTATATCGATAGACTTGTGTCATTCTAAAAGGATTTGAGTCTGAATCCTTCCCACTCAAATTCCAACATCCAATACTTAAATACAAGATCCACTCTGTTAAAATTGATCTATATTATTTAAATTAACTAAAAATAAAATATCAATTGTTTTGAATATTTTTTGTCCATCCGTCAAGCAGTGCAAAATGGACAACGAAAGTAGTGAGTTAGTTAGATCTATGTCTTTAGACATACAAATTCTCAATCTGGCCATTTGATCATAATCTAAACATTTAAAAACCCCTACAAACCAAATTTTATTACTTTCAAATGTTCTATACTGTTAAACTAAACGACTCACTATTTAGGTTGTCCGTTTTTCTCCTACTTGATGCATGGTTAAAAAGTATTTAAAATACTTGATGTTTGATTTATAGATACTTGCAAAAATATAGACAACTTCAACGGGATACATATTGTATTCAAATATCGTAGAATTGTTTTTGAGTGAGAAGGATTCGATCTTGAATCCTTCCGGAATGACACAAGTCTATCTAGATATGGGATAGACTTGTGTCATTCTGGAAGAATTTGAGTCCGAATCCTTCACACTCAAATACCAACATCCAATATTTAAATACAAGATTCACTCCATTAAAATTGATTTATATTATTAAAGTAACTAAAAATAAAAAAACAAGTGCTTTGAATACTTTTTCCCTAACAATCAAGCGGCGCAAAATGAATGTCCGAAAGTAGTGAGTTGGTTAGATCTATATCTTTAGACATACAAATTCTCGATCCAGCCATTTGATCATGATCTAAATATTTAAAAATTCCTACAAACCTATTTTTGTTAGGTTTCTAATATTCTACACTGTTAAACTAACTCACTCTTTAGGCCATTCATTTTTCCTTAATGCATGGGCAAAAAGCATTTAAAATACTTGAATTTTGGTTATAGATACTTGAAATAATATATATCAATTTCAAAAGAATGGATCTAGTATTCAAATGTCATAGGGTTATATTTGAGTGGGAAGGATTCGGCCTCGAATCATTCTGGATTGACACAAATCTATCTCCATATGGGATAGACTTGTCTCATTCTGGAAGGATTCGAGTCTGAATTATTCCCACTCAAATACCAAAATCCAACATTCAAATATACAATCCACTCATTTGAAGTTGATTTACATTGTTTAAAGTAACTAAAAATCAAAAATCAAGTGTTTTGAATACTTTTTGCCCATCCATTAAGTAGGCACAAAATGAACGGACGAAATAGTGAGTTGGCTAGTTTAACAGTGTATAATATTTGAAAACTAACAAAAATCAGTGTGTGAGTTTTTTTAAATATTTAGATCATGATCAAATGGTCGGATCGAGAATATATATGTCTAAAGTCATTGATCTAAGTAAAATACTATTTTCGGCTATCTATTTTGTGCCTAATTGATGGATGGACCAAAAATATTTAAAGATCTTGATTTTTGATCTTTGGTTACTTTAAATAATGTAGATCAACTTCAACTGAGTGGATATTGTATTTGAATATCGTGGAATTGAATTTGAGGGGAAAGGATTCATGCTCAAATCCTTCCGCATGTGCCCAAGTATCTCTCTCTCTCTCTCTCTCTCTCTCTCTCTATATATATATATATATATATATATATATATATATAGAGAGAGAGAGAGAGAGAGAGAGAGAGACTTATGTCATTCCGGAAGAATTCGAGCCTGAGTCCTTCCCACTCGAATACAACCCTTCGACATTCGAATACAAGATCAACTGCGTTAAGTTGATCTATATTATTTCAAGTATCTATAAACTAAAAATCAAGTATTTTGATTGCTTTTGCCATGCATCAGGCGGCGCAAAATGAACGGCCGAAAGTAGTGAGTTGGTTAGATTTATGTCTTTAGACATACAAATTCTCCATCCGGTCATGTGATCATGATCTAAACATTTGAAAACCCCTATAAACTAATTTGTTTTAGGTTTCAAATGTTCTACACCGTTAAACCAACCAACTCATTATTTAGGCTATCTATTTTTCTCCTACATGGTGCATGGGCAAAAAGTATTCAGAACACTTAATTTTTTGTTTATAGATACTTGAAATAATGTATATCAACTTCAATTGAGTAGATCTTGTATTCAAATGTCAGATATTGATATTAAGTCAGAAGGACTCGGCCTCAAATCCTTCCGAAATGACATAAGTCTCTCTCTCTCTCTCTCTATATATATATATATATATATATATATATATATATATATAGAGAGAGAGAGAGAGAGAGAGAGAACTGGGGAAAAATTGGAATAGGAGAAAATTTCCCCTTGTGTCACACTTAAAACTCGACTTTTTCCTTCAAAATTTTAAGATCTGATCGTACATTATGATTTTTATTATCGAATATATAAGTGTATAAAAATCATATGGTTTGGACTTTGTTTGCTCATGGATCTAGTGGTCACATTTGTTAATAGAAGAAAAATCATTAATTTTATAACCATTTGAAGCATAGATAAGAGATGTTTAAAAACTCGTGAATTTTTATTTATATACATTTCATGACATGAAAATTTGTTTGAACGATTTAGATTTTAATGTTTTGGTGGTAAAGTCAAGTTTTGGAGGCGACATAGAAGAATTTCCTCCTATGCCAGATTATTAGTCATACGGTGAGAAAGCTAACTTACGTGAGAAGATGAGAAGGGAGCATAGGACAGTCAGATTAGTTTCTGGTGGTTAAGATTAGATTTGGAGAAAATAAAATTAAAACCAAACACTAGACTAATCAACCCAAAATTAACTTAACCAACCCAAAAACTAATCTCAACCACCCAAAAGATAATCTGACGGCTCCTATTGTAACGTCTGGGTTATTAAACCCTGAGTTAAGACTTTAATCATTTGACAAACTAGATTATAAAGAATAACTGGAGATGATGATTTAACTAATTTTTATGCGAAAATAAATTTCAAAAATTTTGAGAAAATTTGAATGGAATTATTTGGATAATTGTAATATGTGTGTGTGAGCATACAGATATAAAGAGATTTGTGTGTATGTGTGTGTATATACCTATACACATGTTTAATATACATAGATACATAAACAAAATACTTATGTACAACATGCTATAATATTATAATATTATGGATTAGTGGAGGGTGGTAGGTGAATGAAGGGTACAATGAATGGCTAAGATTGAGTAGGAGAGGGGATGGGGACAAGTGTCATGCGGGGATAAAAGGAAGGATTATATACATATGAATTTTTGGAAAGAGAAGTCATCTTTATTTTTTTTCCTTTCCTTCTCCTGCTTTTCTCTCTTTTCCTCATCTTCCCCAGAATAGAAGCAACAGGAAATCTTCCCCCCTTCCACAAATTCTCCAAGAGATTTGCATACAATTTTCCTAAGAAATCCCCATGAATCTCTCCTCTCCTCCCTCTCCCCCTTATTCCTCTCTCTTCCCCATGGAGCTATGCGGCGGCAGCAGTAGGCCAGGCGGTAGCGGCAGGAAGGCAGCTGACAACACACGGCTGACGGTGCAAGCAGAGCACGGTGATGCGCTGGTGATGGCCGGGGTGCATCAAGAAGGTGAGGGGTTTTTGTTTTGATTCAACTCTTAAAGAACTTGATTTATCTATTGAGGAGTTTCATGAATTCAACTCAATTATACCTCTTTTGGAAATCTGAAAATTTTATATGTTTGTGAGAATAGTGGTTCTAGTTGAATTTGGTTTCTTGTTGTAGTCATTGGTTGTGATGTATCTCTATTGTTGGATTTATAGTAATTTCATTGAAATTTGTTATATGTTTGAGCTTGGCCCATAACACTATGAGTGTATTTTCGCTAATATGAAACAATTGGTCTCAACTGAAATGTTAGTAGGCTAAACATCAAAGAGGATATAATTAGAACTTATTGAGGAAGTGAGGATAAAAGCCAAATGGTGAAATCATCATCTTGATTATAAGATAGCTTAAAAGCTTTTCAATTGGTGAGTTTGAGGATGAAATTAGGTCAAAAAGTAAATAGAATAAAATTTGTGGGGTTTGTAATTATTTGTTGGAACTATGAATATAAGAAGTTAGGGGGTGGTAAAGAGTCATGGATTAGGAAAAAGGATGATTTTTTTATGTGAATAATAAAAAAACTTATAATTAAATAAGATACTTAGTAGTTATGATTCCAATTTAGTTGAAGAGACTAAAACATTTAGAGAAAAATCACCAAGTTTGAGTACTCTTGAAATGGGCGTGCAAATCTGTCAAAACCTATAAGCTGTAAATTCTAGTTTAGTTCATCAGTGTATTTAAAACAAAAGGTATCATGTCATATACGGTTTGAAAAATAATCGAGTATAATTTCCAATAGCTCTTGCCTTATCCCTAATAGATGTCTATGCCTAGAGTTATTATTGAAATACGACAGACTGATCAAAACAGCAGTGATGCAGAACTTTTACGCGATTGAGATTTTCTGATTATTTAGAACTGTTTGTTTGTATTAAATCTATATACCATTGGATAGGTAATATAGTCTAGTTTTCGTTTGAAGGTCTTAGATAAGAGTTATAATAATACCATTGATTGTTCAAAAAGATGAGGTAGCAGAGATGTTGTTTTCGACAAAAGTTCTTACATATTTAACGTTGCATACTAAACTAAGTGTAACATAAAATATGACATTAGAAAGATAAAAACATCTATTTTCTAATGGTTTTAGTCCCGTCTCAAATTAAATGGTTGAGTTAAGAATTCTACAGGAATTCGATTAGTGTAATTGGTGTAGTTCTAGCATATGTGAAGAATAGCACAAAGAGATTTTTTATTTTTTATTTGACTTATGAACTAAGGATTTATGTGATCAATTGCTTAATTAGTGTGTAACTTAAACCTGACTTCTAGTCAAGATGAAGTAAGCATGAAAACTCAGTCAAATGATGATACACGGGAGTTTATCGGCTTTGTGAAATAATCCAAACATATGAACTTGATAACATACATAGTGAACTTAACTCGGCACATGGTACGGACTTGAAATATATGAGCAAAGATTTTATATTAGATTGATGCTAAATTATCATATAGTCGTGCTCACAATTAGACTATCATTTGCCAAGTATGCGAAATTGATTGTGTGTAAACTGAACTCACTAATTTAATCAAATATATAATGATCAGAGATTTGACATGGTTATGATCATAAAACTAGAGAATCGTTTCTAATTGTATAAGAAAAACTTTATATGAATTGAATGACTAATTAAGTGTTGTATCAGCTATTATAGCATATAAAGAAATGGTAAGAAAACTAGAGAATTATTAATCATTACTAAGCTATTAGATCAATAGAGAACTTGTAATGTATTTCATAAATGGCGGATATTCTGACTTACATCTCATTAGATTAAAAGGAACACAAGATCTTCGTTAATTTATGTTCATGATAAATTAATTTTTTTTCAATGGTTGTTAATAATCAGGAGAAGAATTGATAAAATAACCTTGTATAAGAAAAACTATCCAAATCTGTAAAATTTATAACCTGAAAAATTATGGCTCAGCTTGCATAGGTATTTAATATGAAACATATCATGTAATATACCATTGAAAAAGTGAACGAATCTGTTTTCTAACGATTTTTACTGTGTCTTAATTGGATCCTTGTATAGGAAGTTATCATTTAATTTCGACAGACCAGTCAAGTTAAAGGATTTTGAATTGCAAATCCTATATTAAGTTGAGTATGGAACTTGATTTTATCAAAACTGAATTTTACGATTATAACGCGTATGATGGCTAATAATCATAATATAAGGAATCACTAATTTTAACCCGCTCCTAGACAAGGAGATGATAAGAGTATATATATAGAAATTAGAAATTTCATACAAGCTAGAAATTGTTGGCCCAAAGGCCCATCACTCTAGTTTTGATGATGAACAACTTATATAGTTATAGTACTAATGATCTTGTGTTTATTTAGTCTCAGATTTGTGATCAAGATCTTAGTAGGTGTGTAGCTTCAACAAAAGATTTCAAGTCTTATTTTTGGAGCTAGCACGGTTTGATTCAAGAGCTTGTGCATCAAGACCACATCAAGTACTACAGAGGAGTCGAGCTCGTTGGATCAAGTTTGGACCAAGTTAAGAAGATGAGAAGACTTCAAGTGAAGACCTTCAAGATCAAGACTTGTGTCTAGGTTTGTTTTTATAAGATTTTATTTTTAGATAAAATGTAAAGGATAGAATAGTTGGTGGATTGCTCAAGTATATCTTATACACACACTCTTGATTTAGATAAGTTTTCATAAAAGAATTTATGTCTTGGAAAAATAAAAAAGAGTTTTCGCTTTGAAAAATACCGGTTTGGTTTTTGGACTTCATATATATACATATCTTTAACCAAAACCATGTTTAGTGTTTAATGTCAAAAACATAGATATTTCATCATATATGTGTAGAGGATCATATCCATACACACCATGCTTTAAAAGAGTTTAAAATATCTTGTTTTTGTATTTGGAGAAGTTTTAGAAAAACCAATTTTGAAAAAATACAGTTTTTGTTTTTAGCCAAAATTTTCAAGTTATAATAATAGTTCAAATTGTTTGTAACATGTCTTGATTTTGTTCAAGCATGTTTGATTATCAAAGTATAATGTTAAAACTTTTTTTGTAGATTTTTCATGATTTTATGGGATTTTATTTGAGCCAAAATGACCAAGTTTTTGATCCCTATAATGTCCTGACCTGGCTTCTGTCGGTCGACCGGACCGGTCGACCGATCTTGAAGTCGGTCGACTGGGACGGTCGACTTACGTGCACAGAACATGCACGCCAGGACTGCTGGAGGGCCGGTCGACAGACCCGGTCGACTGCAGAGAGCTTCTGCTCTCTGGAAAGCCCCGGTCGACCGGCAAAGAGCTCTGCTCTCTGTTCCAGTGCCACGGTCGACCGGCCGGTCGACCGCTGGCTCAACGGTCAGAATTCTAACCATTGGCCGGTCGACCGGCCGGTCGACCGACAGGCCAATCTGGCTCCCAACGACTAGTTTTTCTAGCCCTATAAAGTGGAGTTTTTGGGGGCTGTTTTCTCTAAGATTTGAAATGAATTTTTACACCAGTTTTACTTACTTTTTCAAGAGGTTTTCTCCACTTATATTAGAGTCAAATATTTCAATCAAAAGGAGAGTTTATCAAGAGTGTTTTAGAAGTGATTTTCTTGAGTTTTCCTCCACCATTTCAGTCCTTGTTTTCTCACACAACACTTGAACCATCCATTGCTATATCTACCTATAGGTATTTGTTGTGAGAGGTTTTTAGGTGATCAAAGTATTGTGATCACCAAAATTCTACTTTGTACTTTGAGGAGGCGGACGTGTGTTCGCGTTGTTTCGGGTTCTAGTGAGAACTCGGTATTTGAGGTGCGGCCTCGGCGAGCTTGTGGACTTGCGGTGTGTACGGGACTAGAGAGTCCAAGAGTTCTAATGGGAACTCCTTGTAGGTGTTGCGGCACCGAGTGATCCGGTGGGATCGGTTTATAGTGAAAATTCTTCAAGTGTTGAAGGCGGGGACGTAGAGCAAGTGTGCTCGAACCTCGAAACAAATCTCCCGTGTTTGCGATTGCTCACTCTCTATCTCTTACTCTTGTTTATATCTTGCATGCTTTTATTGCTTTCATCTTATATGCTTGATATATATAATGTGAGCTTAATTGTTATATGCTTGGGGATTGTTTGCTAACACTTGTATTCAACCAAGAGAGCCAACGCGGCACCTCAACTCTTATTTAGAGGAATCTTGAGGAGTTAGTCCAGAGCCCTTCACGGGGAATCCGGCTACACTCTTGTGTTATACTTGTTGTTTAGTTTAATAAGTTTTAATTAGCATAATAAGTTTTTAATTCCACATTATTTGACCATAAGATTAGCCATCACCTATTCACCCCCCTCTAGGTGATTTACAATTGGTATCAGAGCCAAGTGCTCTTGATTTGGATCTTACAACCTAGAGTTAAAGATCCTCATTTTTTTTAGGCTAATCACAATATTTGTACACACACCATGGACTTAATGACACCTCCCACCTTTGACATTCTTAACATCCAAACTTGAAAAGTTAAGATGTCTTTGTACCTCAAAGGCCTAGGTATTCATGTTTATTTTGCCACTACTAGAGATTCATATTGTTTAAATGGCAAAAATATTGAGGCTAATGCAAAAGACCTAAATGCTTTAAGATCTACCCTAAATGATGTTTATTTATCTAGGGTTGCTAATCTTGACTCGACTTTTGTAGTATGGAACACAATTCTCTCCCTTGGCGAAAAAGAACAATATTATGCGGGGAGCGACTCGGATGTTGGAAGTGACGCTTCCAACGTGTGCTACATGGTCCAAGGGATAACCTCCTTGAGGTAACTACCGAATCCGAGTTAGAAGAAGATAATGATATGTCATATGATGAGCTTACATCATTTTGTCAACAATTACTTGAAAAATATGACATGCTTAAAAAGGATAACAAGAAAATGAAAAATAAAATTGATTGCATGTTAAAAGAAAAGGATTCATTTGAAAATATTTTAAAAGAAAATGAGTCTTATAAAATTAAGATTGCATGTTTTGAAAAAGAAAATGAAAATTTAAAAAATGAAAATGTTTTCTTAATGTCTAAATTAAATGATCTTTGTGAAGGAAACACTACTTTAAAAAATAAAATTGTTTTGGTGGAAAAACAAAAAGAAGTTGCTTTAAATGAAAACACTTCTTTAAAAAGAAAAATGGTTGAAAAAGAAAAAAGAAAAAGTTTCTAAAAAGAATAAGAAAAATGATTCTCATTCTCACCATGCTTTACATGCCACTATTAATCAACATGAGATTAAAAATTTGAAAAATAAAATTGATAGTTTAAGCTCAACTTTGAGCAATTGTGCATTTAATCATAAAAGATTGGAGTCCATGTTTTCAAAGAAACAAACTCCACATATTCATGCACATCATCCACATCAAGCATATTCACTATTTGCACGCCACGATCACACTCATACACATATGCATGCTAGAGTGTACAAATGTACACATTGTGGCCACAAGGCCATTTAGCAAAGTTTTGTTTTGATAAGATACATCATGTAAATTTTGCTAATAAGAAAAATGTTTGGGTTTCTTACAAGACTAACCCTCAAGGACCCAAAAGAAAATGGGTACCAAAATCCTCACTTTGTGTTTTTGATGTAGGTGCGGGCTCTCACATGACGTGAGAGAGATGGTGCCTTGGTGGTAGATGCATGGACTTGATGGACATACTTTTGATGCACCGCTATCAAGGAGGTTTGGTGGGACAACCACCATGTTTTGGAGATTTGGAGTATAGTTCTTTGGTTTGGTAACTATCTCTAAACTCCTAGTTTAGTTATATGCTTGTTCATATATGATATTTATAGCATGTTCATGTTTTATTTATTTTGTGCTTCATGTGGTAAATACTAGTTTAAATGTAGTTTTTGTCAAAACTTGGATGTATACGTGTACAAGTAGTGAGCAACAAATTGATTCATATATGTTTGCACTTCATTGTTCATTTGTACTCACTATATGCACATGTATAGCCTAGTTTTGATGATTCTCTCATTTACACTTGTTTTGCCTATTTTCATGTTTTACTTCATGTATATGTATCTTGTATTCAAATCTAATAAATATACATGTATACCCCATGAGTCATTTGCCTTCATGCAATTTACTTTATGGACTCTTTTTATGTTTGGGATTTGTATGCATATTGTTAGTTTTGGATAAATAATACATATACCTAGAAGTTATGTTAAAATGAAAAATGAATTTTCATGTTTTTTAAAAAAATGATATTCATGTTTTGTTTTGAGCGTTATTGCTTAGTTTCATGAAAATGTTACTCACATGATTATGGTGCACTCACATTTCATTTGTTTACTCATGACATTATTTTCATGAGATATTTTGACCTTTATATATTTCGAGTGTCAATTCTTGTGTTTTTAGCATGCTTCATGAATGAATTATTTGGTTTCACGTTTTTGAATGATCTTTAACTAGTTTTTCAAAAATTAATTTAGCTAGTTAGTTATTCTTCAATTTGGTAGGTTATGAGTTATATACTTGATCTCAATTGATATTTTTTTGTATATCCTCATATATATGTTTTTTATATATGTATGCTTCATTATTTCCATAATATCAATTCCTATTGGTATTTTCATTCTCATACATATATATGTTTTGTTTATGCTAAGCTTGATTCAAATCTTTATTTTCAATTGATTTCTCAATTAATATTTTAATAAGCTTATGCATTATTTTTAAAATTGATACTTTTATTGATATCAAAAATGTGCAATAATCTTCAATTCGTATCTATTGATTGCAATTTGTATCAAAATAATTTTCAATTGGTATCAATATGATTCTATTTTGATTAAAATTCAAAATTTGTAATGTTTATTTACAACTGATTAAAAGTATTTGGTATCTTAAAATTTGATTGATTTACAAGTAGTACCTTTAAAAATTTTGTTGTTTCTATGATATCTTAAAATTTGGTTACAAGAGATATCTCAAATTTTGTTTTATTGAGGAAAATTCAAAATTTTGTTTTAATATGAAATTTTGAAAATTAAAAATGTTTTGATTTGTATTGCCTATATGCAAGGGGAGTTTAACATCTCTTCTACATATAGATTCATGTTGAGTGTATCTTATATTGAGGAGCTTGACAACTCTTCTTTATGCGATACACGTGTGTAGGGGGAGCTTCACATCTCCTCTTATGCATTGCATATTATGCGTTATGTGAATTAGGGCTTGTCATCCCTCTTTCATGTAGTGTATATATGAAGGGAAGTTAACTTAGCGTCTTCCTCTTCATGAATGTATATCGCATATATCTCTTTATTGGTTGATTTGATTTCACCTCTTTATTGATTTTTGTTTTTGACACAAAGAGGGAGAACATTTTGTTTTTACTTTAACCCCTTTGTTGATGATTGACAAAAAAGGGGGAGAAGTATTGGAGAAGTATTTGGTATATATGCATGTTTTCCTTACTTTATTAATAAAGGGGGAGAAGTATTTATGTTTATGCATATATGTTTTGTATTGCAAATTGGAGAAAAAGAATTTGATGAGTTTTATGCTTGATTGGCATGTTTATCTCCTTGTATTTGCATACATGTTTATGTGCTTTCATTGCATATTTATTTGTTTATTGTTATGCATGAGTTAAGGGGGAGCTTCTTTGAAGCTTTACTTTAATCCGTGCATATATAACTTCATGAGTTTTGTCATCATCAAAAAGGGGGAGATTGTTGGCCCAAAGGCCCATCACTCTAGTTTTGATGATGATCAACTCATGTAGTTATAGTACTAATGATCTTGTGTTTATTTAATCTCAGATTTGTGATCAAGATCTTAGTAGGTGTGTAGCTTTAACAGAGGATTTAAAGTCAAGTTTTTGGAGCTAGCACGGTTTGATTCAAGAGCTTGTGCATCAAGACCACATCAAGTACTCAAGAGGAGTCGAGCTCGTTGGATCAGGTTTGGACCAAGTCAAGAAGATGAGAAGACTTCAAGTGAAGACCTTCAAGATCAAGACTTGTGTCTAGGTTTATTTTTATAAGATTTTGTTTTTAGATAAATGTAAAGGATAGAATAGTTGGTGGATTGCTCAAGTATATCTTATACACACACTCTTGATTTAGATAAGTTTTCATAAAAGAATTTATGTTATGAAAAAATACAAAAGAGTTTTCTTTTTGAAAAATACCGGTTTGGTTTTTGGACTTCATATATATACATATCTTTAACCAAAACCATCTTCAGTGTTTAATGTCAAAAATATAGATATTTCACCATATATGTGTAGAGGATCATATCCATACACACCATGCTTTAAAAGAGTTTAAAATATCTTGTTTTTGTATTTGGAGAAGTTTTGGAAAAATCAATTTTAGAAAAATACAGTTTTTGTTTTTAGCCAAAATTTTCAAGTTACAAAAATTGTTCAAATTGTTTGTAACATGTTTTGATTTTGTTCAAGTATGTTTGATTATCAAAGTATAATGTTAAAACTATTTTTGTAGATTTTTCATGATTTTATGGGATTTATTTGAGCCAAAATGACCAAGTTTTTGATCCCTATAATGTCCTGACCTGGCTTCTGTCGGTCGACCGGGACGGTCGACCGACGTGCACAGAACGTGCACGCCAGGACTGCTGAGGGCCAGTCGACCGACCCGGTCGATCGCAGAGAGCTTCTGCTCACTGGAAAGCCCCGGTCGACCGGGCCGGTCGACCGGCAGAGAGCTCTGCTCTCTGTTCCAGTGCCACGGTCGACCGGCCAGTCGACCGCTGGCTCAACGGTCAAAATTCTGACCGTTGGCCGGTCGACCGGGCGGTCGACCGACAGGCCAATCTGGCTCCCAACGGCTAGTTTTTTTAGCCCTATAAAGTGGGGTTTTTTGTGGCTGTTTTCTCTAAGATTTGAAGTGAATTTTTACACCAGTTTTACTTACTCTTTAAAGAGGTTTTCTCCACTTATATTAGAGCTAAATATTTCCAATCAAAAGGGGAGTTTATCAAGAGTGTTTTAGAAGTGATTTTCTTGAGTTGTCCTCCACCATTTCAGTCCTTGTTTTCTCCCACAACATTGAGCCATCCATTTCTATATCTACCTATAAGGATTTGTTGTGAGAGGTTTTTAGGTGATCAAAGTGTTGTGATCACCAAAGTTCTACTTTGTACTTTGAGGAGGTGGACGTGTGTTCGCGTTGTTTCGGGTTCTAGTGAGAACTCGGTGTTTGAGGTGCGCCCTCGGAGAGCTTGTGGGCTTGCGGTGTGTACGGTACTAGAGAGTCCAAGAGTTCTAGTGGGAACTCCCTGTAGGTGTTGCGGCACCGAGTGATCCGGTGGGATCGATTTATAGTGAAAATCCTTCAAGTGTTGAAGGCGGGGACATAGAGCAAGTGTGCTCGAACCTCGAAACAAATCTCCCGTGTTTGCGATTGCTCACTCTCTATCTCTTACTCTTGTTTATATCTTGCATGCTTTTATTGCTTTCATCTTATATGCTTGATATATATATTGTGAGCTTAATTGTTATATGCTTGGGGATTGTTTGCTAACACTTGTATTCAACCAAGAGAGCCAACGCGGCACCTCAACTCTTATTTAGAGGAATCTTGAGGAGTTAGTCCAGAGCCCTTCACGGGGAATCTGGCTACACTCTTGTGTTATACTTAGTGTTTAGTTTAATAAGTTTTAATTAGCATAAGTTTTTAATTTCACATTATTTGACCATAAGATTAGCCATCACCTATTCACCCCCCTTTAGGTGATTTATAGAAATCCAGTAATTGTGACTAACTCTTGTTTGTGTGTGTGTGTAAAGAGAGAGAGAGAGAGAGAGAGAGAGAGAGAGAGAGAGAGAGAGAGAGACTTGTGTCATTCCAAAAGGATTCTAGGTCGAATCCTTCCTACTCAAATGCCAACATCTGACATTCAAATACAAGATCCACTCTATCGAAGTTGATCTATATTATTTCATGTACCTATAAATCAAAAATCAAGTGTTTTGAATACTTTTTTCCCATGCATGAAGTTGGGGAAAAATGGACGGCCTAAATATTGAGTTGGTTAGTTTAACGGTGTAGAACATAAACCTAACAAAAATTGGTTTGCATGAGTTTTTAAATGTTTAGATCATAATCAAATAAATGGATCGAGAATTTGTATATCTAGAGATATAGATCTAACCAACCAACTACTTTCGGCTGTCCATTTTGCGCTGCTTGATGGATGGGCAAAAAGTATTCAAAATACTTGATTTTTTAGTTTATAAATACTTGAAATAATATAGATCAACTTCAATAGAGTGAATCTTGTATTCGAATGTTAGAGGGCTGCATTTGGAAGGATTCGGGCTCAAATCCTTTTGGAAGGACACATGTCTCTCTCTCTTTCTCTCTCTCTCTCTCTCTCTCTATCTATATATATATATATATATATATATATATATATATATATATATAGTGAGTTGATCCCCTAAGAATGGTTCTCACAGATTTCTGTGAGAACTTTTGTGTGGGTCATTAGATCTGATAGAGATCTGATTTTATTTGATTTGATCTATCAGATCCGACGACCTACAGGAAAGTTCTCACAAAAAACTGTGAGAACCATTTTTAGAGGACCAACTCCATATATATATATATATATATATATATATATATATATTATATATATATATATATATATATATAGTCCTTCCAAAAGGATTTAAGCTCGAATCCTTCCAACTCAAATGCAATCCTCCGACATTCGAATACAAGATCCACTCTGTTGAAGTTGATCTATATTATTTCAAGTATCTATAAATAAAAAACAAGTATTTTGAATACTTTTTACCCATGCATCAAGTACGAAAAAAACGGATGGCCTAAATAGTGAGTTAGTTAGTTTGACAATGTAGAACATTTGAAACCTAACAAAAATTGGTTTGTAGGGTTTTTAAATGTTTAGATCATAATCAAATGGCCGGATCGGGATTTTGTGTGTCTAAAGACATAAATCTAACCAACTCACTACATTCGGTCGTCCATTTTACGCCGCTTGATGGATAGGCAAAAAGTATTCAAACACTTGATTTTGATTTATAGATACTTGAAATAATATAGATGAACTTCAATGGAGTGGATCTGCTTCAGCCACCTCTATTTTTAACCAATCACGTGTGTCCACGTATCAAACGCAGAAGCGCTACTCAGTGATGAAAGACACAAATGCCCCCGCGTTAATCGCTTCAAAAAAGTGGGCCACTTCGAAAATGCTAACTGCTGGTATATATAAGAATTCGATCATGACTGTAGTTCTCACAAAATCATATTTTTGAGGACTGCGACCATGATTGTAATCCTCACAAAAATGCTCTATTTCTAAGACTATAATCACAGTCTTCACAAAAATGTCATGTTTCTGAGTCTTTATAGAACTTCGACCATGATCGCAGTCCTCTTTATGAGAAGAGGACTGTGCGCATGTCATAGTATTAACAAAAAATATCATATATTTGAGTCTTTTATAAGGATTGCGATCATGGTCGTAGTTCTCACAAAATGCCCTATTTTTGTGCTTTTGTGAAAACTACGATCATAGACGCAGTCCTGATTGAGTTAAAACCTACACACAGAAAATACAGAATTTCAAAATTTTAAGAATAGAATGTGCAAATTCTCAATACTACCGCGATATTAGGTGGCTATGCGGGTCGTGATCCACAAGGAGGGACTAGCGATGGAAGTTTTTAGTAAGTTCGTTTCTTTTTGAGTTTACAAAAATATGTTAGGAATTTCTTCTCAGTTTTAGAAAAAGAAAACAAAAAGGTTAAGTTGGAAGATGTGAAGAAGATGATAAAAGAAAAGATGATATTGTTGTTGTTTTATTTACAAAAGAAAAGGAAAAACTAAATAAAGAGGAGAATGTTTGTTTTGGAGTAAAATTCTAAACTATTAATTAAAAGAAAATTAAAAATTCTTACTAACCTCTTTTGTGCTCATATATTGTGGATCCGTCACTATGACTTGCCTGGTCTCTGAAGGCGATCATGCATGGCATGTAGGATTTTCCCTATTTCCGATCTACACTACGAATAAAAGAGCAAGCTAAACTAGCCAAGGAATGGTTGTTCATCACCATAGGTCATCAAGGGCACTTGTAATGGCGAAGCAGTCTCGAAGCTATCAAATTCACTTGGATTGCAAACACATCAGAGTAGAGCAAACAAGCTTGCTCTCATTCCTTCATAAAACTTTTCTCTCCTCTCAGTCACATAAATAAAATAAAAAATTACATAAAAGAAAAGAAGAACCTAGGTTAAACCTATACAAGAATCTATTTTACTCTCTGCATAATCTTCCTCTGCCTCTAATGTATGGGGTATTTATAGCACAAAAATGGATAAAAAAATGAGTCGAAAGATAGGGGAGCTGGCTATTTCTGAATTTGAATCCTCCTCTTATCTCCAAACTTGATTTGATGTGGATATTCAATTCTGATCTGCAGCTTGTTAGCGTGTTGATTGCTGAATATAAGTTATCACTCTTCGGAGCCCTTCATCCCCCTTTAAGCTTGGCCTAGGATTTCTATGTCCCGCTCGTCTTCTAGTTTGTATTCTAGCTTTGAGTCTAAGTCGATTGCTTGGGATTGCTTTTTTTCTTACTCTCTTTCGTTTTCAATCTCTTTCTTTAAGTCCTTTAAGTCCTCTTTCTGGATCATCTTGAATCATCATATTTGAGTTTCGACAGCAAAATTATGATTCAAATACTAAAATATGTCCAGTCTGAATCTGAGTCAAAATTACTTCATCTCATCCCTTGATATTCTCTCTATCCATTTATCCCTTTGGATTTTAAATTTGGACTCTGTATTTGATATTATCCTTGGTTGATCTTTAGCTAACCAAATGAATTTATAAAAATCTAAATTTTATTGGTTTCCATTTTGTGTTATCTTTCTGATTTGCGCTGATCTTTAGCTGAACATTTACCCCAATCTTTGATTTGTTTTGAATGTGGTGATGTCCTCATAGATCTTTAAGTTAATCAAAATGATTCATTAAAATCTTATTTTTAACTGACTAGAACTGGGATCATGCTCAGCTAACCAAATAGATCCAGTTAAATCTGATATTAACTAATATTTATTTGGTTTAATCTTTTTTCTTTCCATGATTATCTTCTGTAAAATAGACATTTCAGACAAGAAATTAGCAAATTTATTACACGATAAATGTAGGAGTGTAATGAAAAGAATGCAAAATATGTGTACGGTCACACCCCCACATCTATCTTTTGCTCGTCCTCGAGCAAAACTACAAAACTAAATCAAAGATTATTAGACCACTTTCACAGGTCACGTGATTGCACTGAGCATGTGCAACAAGCTGTTAAACCTCTAGGTTACCCCTAGATGACAAGTTTTATCTCGTGAGGATTTTCAGTGGATTACACCCACAAAATTCATAAAGAAAGAGAAAAGTGTTAGTATTTTCGAAAACACATTTTGAAAAAGAAAAATATTTGAAGTATTATTATAAGAATAAAGTAATTTATAAGTTATAGGAAAATCAAACTTTTCATTCTTAAGCTTAATCTGAAAAACACCTAGAGGGGGGTGAATAGGTGTAATTGCTAATCTAACAATCTTTTTAAAACTATGATGGATGAATGATGCAACGATCTCTCAAAACAAGACTAAGAGCCGAATACCCCGTGAAGGGTTCTGAACTCCTTCCTCGTGATTCCCCTTGAATGGGTTAGAGGTGCGCAATGCAACCTTGTTGTATGAGAATTGATCGGACAAGAATGAATAATATGCAATGATGAAATGCACACAATATATCACAAGTAAAGAAAATAAAATCTCAAGCAAGTAATTTAAAGCAATAGAGTGCAAGAGAAATTTAAAGCAAAATGGACACAAAGCAATCGCAAACACAAGATGTTTGTTTCGAGGTTCGAGCCACCGCTCTACTCCCCGCCTTCACCTCCGTGAAGGGTTTCCACTATCCACCGAGGACGCTTACAACGGTCTACCAAAGACCCGAGCACCGAGCTCCACCACTTACAATAACCTCTACCGAAGAGGTGTCTCCACAAGTACAAGATGAACACAAGTAACCAAAGTGGTCACAACAAGATCACTAAACTTCTTACAAACTCTCACTCTTTTACAACTTCCTTATAGATTGAGTAGGAAATTTTGGCTCTAAGAAGTGTAGTGAGAAAAACTCAGTTGTAGAATGATTTTAGCTAGAGAACACAACTGAAAACAAGCTCAAGAAAGAATGGGAAAATATAGAGCTTAAAAACTTTTCTTCTCTTTTGAAAACTTTGAACACTTAGGTATTTTTCTTGGTATTTTGCAAGAGGCTATACTCCTCTATTTATAGGGAGAATGAAGGGTTAAAAAACAATTTATTTTAAGTTTATTTGACCTGAAAAAGTTCTCCAAAATCTCAAAAAAAGTCTGCAAAAACAGATTAAGAAAACAGTTTTCAGAATTGCACAAAAGAGGAAAGAGCCGTTAGTCTTTTGCAGGCTTGGCGGTCGACCGGTCCGGTCGGCCGCCCACCCTGCTGGCAAAGAGCCGTTGGACTCGGGTCGACCGGACGGTCGACCGTCCTCTAAGAAGAAACAAAGTGTTCTGCTGGCGGTCGACCGGGCGGTCGACCCAGAAAACCCGAGAGCAGACTGCATTCAGTCGGTCGACCCGGCGGTCGGCCGACAGACATGCACAAGCATGCATGTCCTGACACAAGCGCCGGTCGACCGGGCCAGTCGGCCGGTCTTGTCTGAAACAGAAAAACAGCAAGTGCCAGATTTTGAAAAATTTTGAAAAAAAATGTTTTGAGGTAGAGAAAACTAAGTAACATGCTAGAATGATTATACATGATTTTAAACATGATATATATACCTTTGTAAAAACTTAGGGTCATGTATATTTGTTAAAGCATGAAACTTGGAACCACCAAGTTTTTAAATCATGAAAACTTGTATAGAAAAGTATGTGTGTGTATCCTAGAGCCAAATTCCAAAACTCAAACTTTTACAATCTATTTCTTACATTGATTCTAAGGACTACAAGTGCTTCAAGTGGGCTTCTCCATATGATCTTCCAAGCTTGATACTTTGAGCCCGAATTGAGGTACCTTGAGTCAAAACACCTTCCATTAGGGAAGAACCCTTCTAGTTTGGTTAGAACCCTGAAACACACTTAAACAACAAACATTATTAGTACAAATAACTAATATATTTTGTAGTCATCAAAACACACTAAACACGGGTGATTGTAACCTTGGGCCAACAATCTCCCCCTTTTTGATGATGACAAAACATATAAGTTATTTAAACAAAAATGAAAGAAGAGCTTGTAAAGCTCCCCCTCAAATAATGCTATGTATAAAGAATGACAATGAAAGCAAGATACATAAAGCATTGAAAACACAATAGTTTTTGTCAAAAACTCAAATAAACAATAAACAACAAAACTTATTCTTTTTAAAACAACAAACTTATTCTTTCTCTCCCCCTTTTTGTCATACATCAAAAAGGGTAACAAAACATTAAAGAAAAATGTATCTTTAAGAATCCATAATGCAAACATTCAACTCACCACAAATAAATGAAAATCTAGCATAATTTAGAGGTTTAGTAAAAATATCGGCAAGTTGAAAATCGGTAGAAACATAATCAATATCAATATCACCTTTCTCATAATGATCTCTAAGAAAGTGATACCTAATGTCAATGTGTTTGGTTTTACTATGTTGATTTGCATTCTTTGTCATGTGAATTGTACTAGTATTATCACAAAATATTTTAACATGATCAAAGTGTAAATCATAGTCGAGGAGAGTATGTTTCATCCAAAGAACTTGTGCACAACAAGCTCTGGCTGCAACATACTCTGCCTCGACGGTTGAAAGGATTACCGAATTTTGCTTTTTGGAAGACCAAGATACAAGACAATTACCTAGGAATTGACATGTTCCACTTGTGCTCTTCCTATCTACCCTACAACCCGCATAGTCGGCATCCGAAAAACTCTTCATTTCAAATAATCCAGTTTTCGAATACCACAAACCCATTTCAATAGTGCCCTTAAGGTATCTAATTATGCGTTTAACCGCAATTATATGAGACTCTTTAGGACAAGATTGAAAACGTGCACAAAGACAAACGAAAAACATAATATCCGGCCTACTAGCCGTCAAATACAATAAACTACCAATCATGCTACGATAAAGCTTAATGTCTACACTTTTACCTTGTTCATCCTTATCAAGCTTTGTGGTTGTTGCCATGGGAGTTTTGCTTGCTTTAGATCCTTCAAGCCCGAACCTTTTGATTAATTCCTTTGTATACTTGGCTTGATTGATGAAGATCCCATCCTTCTTTTGCTTGATTTGGAGTCCAAGGAAATAGTTGAGTTCCCCCATCATAGACATTTCAAATTCTTCCTTCATGCATGATTCAAAAGCTTGGCAAAGAGATTCATTAGTAGAACCAAAAATAATATCATCTACATAAATTTGCACAATAAGAATGTCATTTTCTACCTGTTTTGTAAACAAAGTTGTGTCAATTTTACCTTTCTTAAAACCATTTGAAATTAAAAATGAAGAAAGTCTTTCATACCAAGCCCTAGGGGCTTGTTTTAAACCATAAAGAGCTTTATCTAACTTAAACACAAAATCCGGATGTGTAGGATCAACAAACCTGTGGGGTTGTTCAACATACACCTCCTCTTCAATAAAACCATTTAGTAACGCACTTTTAATATCCATTTGAAATAATTTCAAATCTTTATATGAGGCAAATGCTAGTGTCATCCGTATGGCTTCAAGCCGTGCTACGGGTGCAAAGGTTTCTTCAAAATCGATTCCTTCGATTTGAGTGTAACCTTGGGCAACTAACCTAGCTTTATTCCTAACAACGTTACCCGATTCATCCAACTTGTTCTTAAAGATCCACTTAGTACCAATTGTTGGTCTATCGTGGGGCCTAGGAACAAGGTGCCAAACTTGGTTGCGCTTAAATTGATTGAGTTCCTCTTGCATGGCTAGCAACCAATATGAATCGGCCTCGGCTTCGAGGACGTTCTTGGGTTCAACATGAGAAATAAATGCATAATGTCCACAAAAATCATGAAGTTTAGAGCGAGTGGTTACCCTTTTAGATACTTCACCTATGACGAGGTCCTTGGGATGATGAGGATTGTATCTCCAATCCTTTGGAAGTTGTTGAGTAGGCTCCACTTCATTTGTTTGATTTTCATTTCCTTGAGCCTCTTCTACTTTAGCTTCACTTCCTTCATCATCTTTTGGCTTGTCTCCCATAGTAGGTGTATCCTCCAAGGTCACTTTCTCCAACCCTTCATCCAAAGCATCTATTTCTACAACATTCTTAACAAACAAGTTAGATTCTTCAAACTTGATATGTATAGATTCCTCAATAGTCAAAGATGATCTATTGAAGATTCTGTAGGCTTTACTAGTATTTGAATAACCCACAAAAATTACCTCATAAGCTTTAGCATCAAATTTCCTAAATTATCTTTTGTATTTAAAACAAAACATTTGCATCCAAAAACTTTGAAATATGAAACATTTGGTTTTCTAGAAAAGTACATTTCAAAAGAAGTTTTTGAAGTATTTTTACACAAGAAGACACGATTTGATATATAGCATGATGTATTAACGGCCTCGGCCCACAAATAATGTGGTAGACCATATTCACTTAGCATTGTCCTAGCCATCTCTTGTAAAGTTCGATTTTTTCGTTCAACTACTCCATTTTGTTGTGGAGTTCTAGGACAAGAAAGTTCATGCTTAATTCCATGTTCTTCACAAAAAGTGGTAAAGGGTAGGTTAATGAACTCACCTCCTCTATCACTTCTTATTCTTAAAATTAAAGTATCTTTTTCCTTTTCAACTCTTTTCTTAAAGGTTTGAAAATGTGAAAAGGCTTGATTTTTGTGCTCCAAAAAGAAAACCCAAGTAAAACGCGAAAAGTCATTAACCAAAACAAATGCAAAACAATTCCCACTTAGACTTTTGGTTTGAGTAGGGCCAAATAAATCCATATGGATCAACTCCAAAGGGCGTGATGTCATGATATCCTTAATTGACTTGAAAGAAGACTTAGTTTGTTTCCCAAATTGACATGCGTCACAAACTCGGTCCTTTTCAATATTCAAATAAGGAATACCTTTCACCATTTCCTTTGTATTTAATCTAGATATATGGTCAAAAGAAATGTGGCCTAATCTTCTATGCCACAACCAAGAGTCGTCAGCAAGGGCTTTTAAACAAGTAATATTACAAGACATATTAGACATATCTATCATATAAACATTATTTTCACGAAAACCGGAAAACACACAAGTATTAGATATTCTATCAATTACTTTACAAACTACATTATCAAAAACAACATCAAAACCTTTATCACAAAGTTGACTAACACTCAAGAGGTTATGCTTGAGGCCATCAACTAAAACTACATTCTCAATTAAAGGGGAAGTGCCGAGTTTTACATTACCAATACCGATGATTTTACCCTTGGCATCATCTTCGAAGGTGACGGTGCCACCTTCACGGTATCTTGATAGGGTTGTAAAGTTGTTGATGTCCCAAGTCATGTGCCTTGAGCAACCACTATCAAGATACCACAATCCTCTACGTCTTTGAGCCTTGGATGGTACCTACATCATTTAACAAAATTGTTGACTTTGGTACCCAAATTTTCTTGGGTCCTTGAAAGTTAGTGTTTCAAACCCAAACATTATGACGAAATGCACTTAGTCTATCATAGCAAAAATTAGCTAAGTGTCCCTTACGGCCACAATAAGAACATGAATACACTTTACCATAAATGAATGCATGATGTGTGTGTGTGAAGTGTGAGCATGTTTTGGGGATTTGCCACGATGTATAGGTTGTGTGGTATGAACATGAGCATGGGCATGAGCATGGTAAGCATTTTTCTTTGGGGCTTGTTTCTTAGGAAACATATCCTCAATCTTCTTCTTATTAAACTCACAATTTTTCAAAACAATTCCTAATGAGTCTATTCTTTCTTTAAGCATGGTAATCTCATTAGAATCAACTAGTGGGGACTTGCCTTTACAAGAAATTTTGTACTTATCAAAATCATTTTGAGTAGTAACTAAAGTAGAGAGCAAGTCATCCTTTTCTTGGGAAAGAGTAAAAACTTGATGATTAAGTGACTAATTTTCCTTTTTCATTTTTAAATACTTTTTCTTTAGAAAATCGTAGTTATGTGATAATTCTACAAAAGCTTCTCCTAGTTCATCCATGGAAAGTTCATCAATAGGAGAAGTGAAAGGGGTTACCTTACTTGTGCCTTCATTAGCCATGAAGCACATGTTAGCGGTGTCAACTTCGTCCTCGGATTCGCTTTCAGAATCCCATGTTGCCTTCATTGCTTTCTTCTTGAAGGGCTTCTTGGAGGTGGAGGGCTTTGCTTTGTCCGGGCACTCCGCAACAATGTGACCGAGTCTTTGACAATTGAAGCAAATAATTTTTCTTTCTTCTTTGCCTCCTTGCCATCTCTTTCTTCCTTGAAATTTAGCCTTGTTGTACATCCTCCGAACGTTCTTCACAAGAAGTGAGAACTCCTCGTCATCTTCTTCTTCATCGTCTTCGTCGGAGTGTGTGGATTGACATTTGAAGGCTATAGTCTTCTTCTTGGAGGGAGCCATGTCCTCCCTTGCTTTTCTTTCCATCTCATGGGTTTTGAGGTTCCCAATGAGACCAATAAGCTCCATCTCCTCCTTGTCATTAAGTTCCTTCAAAGTAGTTGCCTTTACTTCCCATGAAGGAGGAAGAGCCCGGATGATCTTTCTTACTCTTTGATCGTTGTCGATAGCATCACCTAGAGAAGAAAGTCCATTAGTGATCTTTGTAAATTTTGTAACCATATCATCTATGGTTTCATTTTCTTGCATGCAAAAGTTCTCATATTGGGACCGAAGAAGGTCAATCTTAGCCCTCTTCACTTGTGAGGTCCCCTCATGTGTAACTAGCAAGTGTGTCCAAATTTCATATGCGGACTTGCAATGAATAACTCTAGCTATATCATCATCATTAAGGGCTTGAAGGAGTGCATAATGAGCCCTAGCATTGGCATCAAATTCCTTAGTCTCAATTTCGGACCAAGTAGATTCATCACCGGGGGGTGCACTAAAGGGTTTGGTCACGGCCTTTGCAACTCGACTTCCTAGAGATTGCAAGAAAACGGTCATCTTAACCTTCCATATGGGAAAGTTAAGTCCATCAAACTTAGGAGGGGTTTTAATTCCATCGGCCATTTTTACTAAGTGAGAATGAATGAAATGATTAGCAATATTAGGATCTCTCTAAGGTTGTTAAGCCAAAAGCCTAGAGTCCAAGCTCGGATACCAATTGAAAAACACCTAGAGGGGGGGGTGAATAGGTGTAATTGCTAATCTAACAATCTTTTTAAAACTATGATGGATGAATGATGCAACGATCTCTCAAAACAAGACTAAGAGCCGAATACCCCGTGAAGGGTTCTGAACTCCTTCCTCGTGATTCCCCTTGAACGGGTTAGAGGTGCGCAATGCAACCTTGTTGTATGAGAATTGATCGGACAAGAATGAATAATATGCAATGATGAAATGCACACAATATATCACAAGTAAAGAAAATAAAATCTCAAGCAAGTAATTTAAAGCAATAGAGTGCAAGAGAAATTTAAAGCAAAATGGACACAAAGCAATCGCAAACACAAGATGTTGTTTCAAGGTTCTAGCCACCGCTCTACTCCCCGCCTTCACCTCCGTGAAGGGTTTCCACTATCCACCGAGGACGCTTACAACGGTCTACCAAAGACCCAAGCACCGAGCTCCACCACTTACAATAACCTCTACTGAAGAGGTGTCTCCACTGTAGGCTGTCCAAAAATCACCGAGACAAGCCACCAAAACGCAGAGTTCCAAGATCCAGGCGCAAGGCTTAATGTGACAATCAAGACGCGAGAGATAACCCGCGTCTCAGCATCAAGACGCGAGAGATAGCCCGCGTCTCAGCATCAAGGCGCGTTGGCTCAACGCCCGCGTCTCAGCATCAAGGCACGTTGGCTCAACGCCCGCGTCTCAGCATCAAGGCGCGTTGGCTCAACGCCTGCGTCTTAGCATCAAGGCGCGTTGGCTCAACGCCCGCGTCTCAACATCAAGGCGCGTTGGCTCAACTCCCGCGTCTCAGCAACAAGGTGCCCCCACCTTGGTTGTAACCACCCCGATTATGGTGCCATCCACCGCCCATGTAGCGGGGAAGTTGGCCCTCATCGTGGAGCACTTTTAGGGGGCACGATCACCCCCTAAAAACCCTATAAATAGTCCCGTCACTATTGAAGACGAGGACGACAATTATCGGGCAAGGGAGAGATTCCGAAAAAAAAAAGGAGAGATCATCGACAGAGAGAGAGAGAGAAGACCCTTCAGCGAGCTTACTGAGTACTAGCCGCTCTTCGCCTACCTCCTCTTCTAGAGTTTTGGTAGACGGAGCTGAGTTACTCCCTCTACCTGCCAAGGAGAAGATCCCTCGACGGTCCAGAACGGTCATCTGGTCAACGGAGAACAAGATTCACTCTCCACCGCCACCGAAGAACCCAGCACTAAACAAAGGGGGAATTCAAGATTCAATATTCTCCCTCCCTTGTAACCGGAAGATTAAGCCGGCTGTAATTTTTCATCTGATTCAAGGAAATTTTACTCCAGCCACCCTTTTCCGCGTCAAACAAGAGATGGCGACTCCGCTGGGGAATCTGTTTGTTACCGACGAACAAGCTGTGGCTCAGGATGATGTTCTCCGTAAGGGGAAGATGGTCGAAACGCTCGTTGTCGAGTTCGACCAGGCGAAGTATGAAGAGTACCTCTCTTCTGGCTCCAAGAGCCCAAAGACCCGCGTCTGCCGCAGGGTCTCAACTGAAAAGCTACCCGAAGCCCAATCTGAGGCTCTGCCGGGTGCCGATGCCCACTGTGCCAAGACAAGTTCACGCGCCAACGCCTCCCAGAAGGCCCGCGTGACCTCAGGCACTGCTGTTGCGATCAACCGCGTCGCACAG
Source organism: Agave tequilana (assembly GCA_038442645.1). NCBI lineage: Eukaryota > Viridiplantae > Streptophyta > Magnoliopsida > Asparagales > Asparagaceae > Agave > Agave tequilana. The sequence goes on from JAVJIF010006798.1 coordinate 136,454, forward strand.
AACACACGCGCCAACGCCTCCCAGAAGGCCCGCGTGGTCCCAGGCACCACTGCTGCTGCGATCAACTGCGTCGCGCAGAATACCCGCGTCAACGTCTCTCAGGAGACCCGCGTGGTGAACACTCTTGGTTCTGTAAACCAAGAGGTTGTTGGTTTCTCCCCTCCTCCACGACGCAACCGGAATGCTGAGCGTCGACAGAGGAGACGCGCGCGTCAACTCCAAGTCGGAACCGTTGGTTGTCTGACTGGGGGCGGACGCGGCGTACAATCTGATGCCTTGCCCGCACCTCGTCCAGTGCGTGAGATCCGCGTTTGGCGACCCAAACGCGAGACTCCTCAAGTTGAGTCCTCTGAGGACCAACTCATCAAACGCCAGGGTGAAACCTCCGCGTCTTTTCAAACGCAGGAAGTACGCACTCGTAGGCGTGGGGCCCAGCAGCCCGCTCTCTCTCAAGCAACTCTGCCCAAACGCATCAGGCAGCAACGCGAGACTCGCGTGCGCGTCATACAGCCGCGTCATGAGAGCCGCGTCCCTGAAGTCTGCGTCCAGGCTGAACAGCACATGACTGTCTCCCGTCTTCGACGTTGCGAGACCAGTCTCTTTAATCCCCCTCCCACGGATTTGAGGGATTATTTGACAAGGAAAAGAAGTGCCAATCAAGCCACTTCGTCATGCTGCTGTCAACAGCTCATCCATATGCTCTCTGGATGCCATTATGGATCAGGCATGCACCAGCAGTCCTTGATCAGACAGCTGACCCTGATTCCCCCGTCAGCCAAAAGAAGACGCTCCCACAGAAGGAGAACCTTTTCGGATGTTGAATACCCAGAGCTTACTGCAAACATGACTAGCAGAAGCAAGGGAAAACAACCAATGGTCAACTCAGAGGAATCTGACTCTGAGCCGGAAGGGGTGTATCAACACACTCGCACCCGGACGGGGGCCATTCCCCCAATTGACTATAATGCCTTAGCCCGCGGCATTAGAATGGGTGATTCTCACTCCGCTGTAGTGGAGTCGCAGGCTTCAAACTCTTCCGTCGAGAAGGAGGCTTCCGCCTACATGGCAGACACTCCTGAGGAGACGGCCAGGCGTTTAGAGCAGACGCAGAAGCGCCAGATGAATATAATCGCCTCTCAACAGAGATCCATTGACTCCCTCAAGCATATGCTTGAGAAATTGCTTGAAGAAAGAGCGAGATCTCCTCCTAGATGGCCGAAGGGGAAAGGGAGAAAGGGAGGAAGCCCACCCTCCGAACCTTCCGACGAGACACGACGATCTACCTCGGATGTGTCCAAGCCCTCGTCGCAGGCAAGAAGCGACCAAGACCAGGAGAAGACTCATGCTAAGAGGATGATTCAATTGGAACGACGCCTCGAGGCCCTCGCCAATCGCAAGGACCTCCAAGAAGCTGGAGTGGTCCGGCCCTATCCGGCTGAGTGGGACTTAGTTCCATACCCTCCTAAGTTCAAGGCTCCAACCCTCCAAGCATTCGACGGGAAGGGGTCACCCAACCAGCACATCTACTACTTCAAATCCCAGACCGGGAATGTAGTAGATAATGACGCCATCCTGGTGCGACTGTTCATCGACACCCTGAAAGGGTTGGCCTTTGAATGGTTCATGAAGCTCCCAGAAGGTTCAATCAAGAACTGGAGCGACTTGGAGAAGCTGTTTCTGACACGCTTCTTCGAAGATGACTCCGAAGTCACGATGCCCACCCTTTTAGCTACCAAACAGCAGAGAGGGGAGTCCGTCAAATCTTTCGTGGAAAGATTTCGGAACACGACACTCCGGTGCCCAAGCGGTATGACCCAGGCCACCCTGGTGGAAACATGCCGCCACAATCTCCAAACCTCACTCCTTGCTCAAATAGGAGTTGCTGAAAGCCGCACCTGGAAGCAGTTAGTCCAACAAGGTGAACAGGCTGAGGAGATTGTTGCCCGTGTCAAGGCAGAGGAAGGCAAGCTGCGGCCGGAAAGGTCGACAAGGCGTGCACCGGCACCAGACACCTCCCTCCAGACGAAGCGGAAGGATAATTTGGCGACGGAGACCAAATCTCCCACCAAACCTCAAACAGGCAGGGCAAGTGGCTCTTCAAGCCAGCCACGCCCCAACAAGCAGTATTCCTTCAAGGAGGAACACGTCGATCCGCTCTTCAAGCTACTCAACAAGAGCAATCGACTGAAGCTCCCTGAAATTAGGCGCCCGGACGAAGTCGGCAAGACCGACAATCCCAACTACTGCATGTACCACAGGATGTTGGGACATCCTACCAAAAGCTGCTACGTCTTCAAAGACATCCTTCAGGCTTTGATTGACGCGGAGGTGCTCAAACTCCGACCAGAGCAGAAGAAGGTCACGGCTAATGTAACGTCGGTTCTCCAGTTCGGGAGACAACCCCCAACGCCTGCGGGGGTAACTCCTATTCCAAGGGGAGAATTAAGAGTGGTCAACACAGACCCTCACCAGCAGCAGGAGAAGGGCTTGGTAGCCGTCCCTACACCTCAGGGGGAAACCATGTGGGTCCACCCTGACCTCGTCGATGAACAACAATGGACTACTGTAACCAACAGGAAGTCCAAAGGCAAGGCAAAAGCTTCGTCTTGCCATGTGGTATGTGCCTCCTCCCGAGAAGCAGAGGATGATGTTCCCTCACTGACCGACTCAGAAGACGAAACAATAGTCTTGGCCGCAGAACCCAATCAACCGATGACGGGGACCCGTTCAGGACAGGTATACTTGAAGCAGTACGGCGAGACGGCAGCGGCTTCTCCGCAACCAGCCGTAGAACCAGCCAAGCCCTCCGCAAAACCACCTGTGGAGAAACAGAAAGAAACCCGGTTTTCTCGGGTTCTTTCAAAAGGTGCAGCGGAAGGATCCTCGACACCTTACCGCTTCGATGTCTTGGCTCAACTAGCCAACATCCCGGCACGCATCACCTTGTATGACCTCCTGAGGCTATCAAAGTGAACCAGAGAGGCTCTGCAAGAAGCTCTGGCAAATGCTGAGGTCTTCATGACCCAGGTGCCGAAGGAGGAAGATGTAGAGGATTGCCTCCACGCTTCCCAGAATGCCCCCTGCATCACCTTCACGGCAGATGATATGCAGGTGAAAGGGAAGCATGATCGACCCCTGTACTTCACAGGTTACATCGGATCATCTGAGGTGAACCGCATTCAGGTAGATCCAGGGTCCGCATTGAGCATTATGCCCCGCCGAGTCATGCAACACCTCGGCATCCCTACCCACCGTCTGAGCCCTACACAGACGACCATCTACGGGTTCAATGCCAACGGCACCCGTCCGATGGGGAAGATCAAGCTCAAGTGCCAGATTGGGAGCCTCAAGTCGGAGGTGACGTGCTACGTCATCGATGCCGACACTTCCTACAATCTGCTGCTGGGACGACCATGGATCCACCGCAACTCCATCGTTCCCTCCACTCTTCACCAAGTCATGAAATACATTGACGCGAGTGGGAAGGTGCAAACGTTGGTTGCCGAAAGATATCCGTTCAAGGGGGTCGAGAATTATTTCACGGATTCCCTTTTATATCAGGATCCGGTGGATGAAACCCCGCAACTGGAGGCGCCAGACTCTGGTAATGAGGCTGACACTGAGCCCGAGCAAGAAAAGTGCCTGTAGGAGTTAGAACCACTTGTAAAGAGCACTAATAAGCTCGATGTTGATAATACCACCGACGATGCAGGCGGTTGGTATATTAATGAAAGTCTAGACTTTGAATATTTTTCTGCGTGTGCATCCGATTCAATACCGTTGGATACTACTACCGACGTAGACGATGACATCTGGTCGGCAATGGATGCTTTGACATCATTGCATGTACCAGTAAAATCATCTTTTGGGACATACCAGGATAATGGTGATGCGCAGGAATCTATATTCATGGTTCCGACAAGACGAAAAGGCCAAAACCAATCCTTTTTGGGCGAATGACAACTGAACCGATGCCCCGCGAAGAATCGGAAAGCGAGGAGGAATCCCCTCAGCTCGACCATTATGAATCGAAAGCGCTCAGAATGATGAAGAAAATGGGGTACGATCTAACCAACAAGCCCGGGTTGAACTTCGGCAAAGGAAGGAGGACGCTACTTCGATCCTTTGTGCCAAAAGGGAAGGCCCCCGATTATTATCATCGGACGCGCAGGGGGTTGGGCTATGTATCAACTCCAGTCCCATCAGCCTCTGATTCTCGAGAGTCGTCAAGTCACGATTGCTCTTCAGACACGTCATCGTGGGAGTCAGATGTCAGTGTCGGCAACATCTTCAAAGGGCTTTCAGTAAACATGGTTTCAACCGGCCATCTGGAAGATGAAGATGAAGAAATGATCCAACCCGATACAGATCCTTGGATCAAACATTTGAATGCTCTTTGGGATATCCGCTTTGAACAGCGTGAGCCACCCACAGATGACAAGGTTGTTCAGATCAACCTAGGAGATGAGGCCAACCCCAAGCCCATCTTCATAAGTGACGGCCTGTCGCCTCCAGAGAAGAAGGATCTAATATCTCTTGTACAAGAGTATATAGATGTCTTCGCCTGGAACTATGAGGACATGCCAGGGCTTGATCCACAAGTGGCCATGCACCGCCTCAACATCAATTCGGACGTAAAACCTGTCAAACAACAGCAGCGACGGTTCCGTCCCGAAATAATGGAAGCAATTCAATCAGAAGTTAGAAAGCTCATCGATTCTGGCTTCATCCGGGAAGAACAACATCCCGACTGGGTAGCCAACATCGTCCCCGTCGCCAAGAAGAATGGGAAGATCCGGATCTGCATCGACTTCCGTGATCTAAACGAGGCCTGCCCCAAAGACGAATTCCCATTGCCAATCACAGATGTCATGATTGACAATACTTGTGGATTCGAGCGAATGTCCTTTATGGACGGGTTCTCAGGATACAATCAAATCAAGATGTATCCCAATGACGAAAAGCATACCTCCTTCAGGACTCCTCTAGGGGTATATTGCTACACCGTCATGCCCTTCGGACTGAAAAATGCAGGGGCAACATACCAAAGGGCCATGAACGCCATTTTCCATCAGTAAATGCGGAAAACGGTGGAATGCTATGTCGATGACATCGCGGTGAAAAGTCGCACTAAAGGTGATCACATAGCAGACCTGAAGGTGGTCTTCGACATCATGCGGGCTCATCAATTGAAGATGAACCCCACCAAATCCTTCCTGGGGGTAGCCAGTGGCAAATTCCTAGGATTTGTTGTGACTTCCACAGGAATCCATTTGGATCCAGAGAAAGTCCGCGCTATCCAAGAGATGCAACCCCCCAGAAGCCTCAAGGAGCTCAGGGGATTACAAGGACGATTGGCGTACATCCGCAGGTTCATATCAAACCTTTCCGGGAGATGCCAACCCTTCGCCAAGCTGATGAAAAAGGGTGTTTCATTCATTTGGGACGACGCTTGTCAAAAAGCATTTGAGGAGATCAAACACTACCTCACCCAACCACCAGTTCTTGCAGCTCCGGTGTCCGGAAAGCCTTTCCTGGTGTACGTCCGAGCAATGGATCATTCCCTGGGAGCTCTACTAGCTCAGAATGATGAACAAGGACGAGAACAGGCAATCTACTATCTGAGTAGAACAATGATCGGAGCCGAACATCGGTACAACCCGATCGAGAAGGAATGTTTGGCACTAGTGTTCGCCATTCAGAAAATGCGACACTATCTGGTAGGCCAGACTATAAATGTCATATCAAAAGTCAACCCTCTGAGGTTACTTATGACAAAGCCCTCTTCACTAAATGGCCGGCTGGCAAAATGGGCCATATTGCTATCACAATATGAGATGCATTTTCTGCCACAAAAGGCTATTAAGGGACAAGCGGTGGCGGACTTCTTAGCTGAAAACCCAGATCCGAGGGCAGCCAAACTCTATGAGGATCTCCCAAACGAGGCCGCCGAAGTCTGCCTGACTCAGACATTGTTCGAAGGTCAAGTATGGTAACTTTTCTTCGACGGTGCATCAAGGACAAGCCCAAAGGGACACGTAGTAGCGGGGGTAGGAGTGGTACTCGTCTCCCCACAAAATTATATGATTCCCCGAGCTGTCTCACTGACCGAGTCCTGCTCCAACAATGTGGCGGAATACAACGCTCTTTTGATTGGGATGCAATTCGCCGATGAGATTGGCGTTAAAAATCTCGAGGCGTACGGTGATTCTAAACTCATCGTCAGCCAAGTTCGCGGAGAGTATGAGGTCAGACATGAAGATCTAGTACCCTATTACAATGCGACAATCCACATGGCCGAGAGGTTTTCAAACTTCTACATCGACCATGTACCGCGCAGGCAAAATGCGCATGCAGATGCACTTGCATCCCTTGCTGCCTCCTTAGCCCTTCCAGCTGGAGCAATGGAGAAAGTATTCGTCTATAGCCACGACCTGTACTGTCCAAAAATTTCACGCGGAGACTGCCCAGGGTCAACGGGAGACCATCACGACAAGGAAACACTTGAAGTGTCAACCGGTCTAGAGCTTAAAGACTGGCGATTCCCCTACATCGACTATGTCTTGTACGGCATCCTGCCTGAGGACACCAAGGAAGCGGCTGCCATTCGAAGGAAAGCCCCCAAATTCTACTATAATGCGATTTCGCGAACATTGTATCGTCGATCGCATGACGGGATCCTGCTCCGATGCCTCTCATCAAAAGAAGCCCAAGGAGTATTGAAAGAAGCCCATGATGGTACGTGCGGAGCTAATCAACCTGGCCCAAAACTGGCACATCGACTCCAAAGGTTGGGTTACTATTGGCCCAAGATGGTTGCCGACGCCGTCGCCTATGCCAAAAGATGTCATGCTTGCCAAATACATGGAGATTTTATCCATCAAGCACCAGGGTACCTCCACTCTACGACCTCTACATGGCCATTTGAAATGTGGGGGATGGATGTGATTGGTCCTATCAGCCCTCCATCATCAAAAGGACATCGGTTCATTCTAGCAATAACCGATTACTTCTCAAAGTGGGCCGAAGCTATCCCTTTGAAAGAGGTAAAATCTTCTAACGTGATCAAGTTCGTGAAACATCACGTTATTTACCGCTTCGGTGTACCTCGGCGTATCATCCATGACAATGGACCCCAGTTCATCAGCCAGGCTTTCTAGAGATTCTGCGCTAAGTTCAGAATCCAGAGTGTGTCCTCAACGGCATACTATCCTGCTGCTAACGGTCTTGCAGAATCCTTCAACAAGACTATTGGCAAGCTTCTCAAGAAATTTGTCTCGAAAAGTCAACGGGACTGGGACGACAAGCTGGGTGAATGCTTCTGGGCCTACCGCACAACGGTGCGAACCCCAACTAAAGCCACACCATATTCCTTGGTATACGGATGCGAAGCCGTCCTTCCACTGAAATTCAAATTCCCTCTCTACGCGTCGCCTTGACAGCGGAAATGACAACTGAGGAGAAGCATCGGCAGCGACTCCAGGAGTTGGAAGCCTTAGACGACAAGCGTTTGCAGGCCCAACAACAAATCGAGCTTTACCAAGCTCGTATCACCAGAGCCTTCAACAAGAAAGTTAAAATGCGAACTTTCAAGAAAGGCGACCTTGTCTTAGCCGTCCGAAGACCTATGGTCATGACGCACAAGACAAAAGGAAAATTTCAACCCAAATGGGAAGGACCATTTGTGGTAGAGTCAGTCTACTCAAATGGGTCATATCGCCTCATAACTTCAAATGGCGATACACTCATGATGCCGATCAATGGCAAATTCTTGAAGAAGTACTATCCTTAATAGTACTCTTCCTCCGATCAAGTTAAAAGTACACCTCTGATCAAACATCCGACGCCCTCGACGGCTAAGGATAGAGGAAAATGTTGGCCTTTAAACCCGACATAAATCCTTGACAACTCATCATGCTGAGGGGAATAGCATGACTAGCCCAACTCAAACGGTAGTTGGTAAAGGCATGTCAAACCCGTTGACAGCTGAGGATTTGCTAAAAATCCTAAGGGACACGTTCCCATTTGATCCGACGCCCTCGACGGCTAAGGATAGGGGAAAATGTTGGCCTTTAAGCCCAACATAAGTCTTCGACAACTCATCATGCTGAGGGGAATAGCATGGCTAGCCCAACTCAAACGGTAGTTGGTAAAGGCATGTCAAACCCATTGATAGCTGAGGGTTTGCTAAAAATCCTAAGTGGACTCGAGTCCACTCTTTCCTCCAAAATCCCTTACCAATTCTCGTCCATAGAATGGTAGGATCACAAAATGCAATCATTACTACGTTAACACTATACGTCTGGTAATGAATACTCTTTGTCGAGTATAAACTTTGCTTGTTAACTCTGCATAGAGTAACAAACTCTCAAATTTGCCAAGTTAACACTATACCTCTGGCATTTCAAATTCCACTTGTCAATTCTCATCAATAGAATGACAGGTCCTCAAATTGCTCTTATCACGAGCCAATTCTTGTCAAGTTAACATTACACCTCTGACAAACTACTGTTTAAGTTAACATTACACCTCTAAGCAGTACATCGAGTGCCTGTCAAGTTAATATCACACCTCTGATAGTCACCTTTCTTCAGACTTCCGTATCGAAGCTGAAATGGACGATGCCAAGTTAACACTACACTTCTAGCATCCGAGTCATCGCTAAGTTCAACAATACACCTATGGCCATGACCTTTCCTCGACTTCTTCGTCTAAGTCGAGATGACCAATGCTAAGTTCAACATCACACCTCTAGCATTACCTCACTGTTAAGTTAAACATTACACCTATGACAGTGACATTCTGAGTTAAGTTAATATCACACCTCTGACTCACATCCTTGTCGAGTTAACACCACACTTCTGACAAGACTATCTCCAACCCGTTAAGTTAATATCACACCTCTAACGGTAAAAGCTTTACTAGATTCCTCGCGGGTCTAGTTTCACTTGTTATTCTCTTCAACAGAATAACAGGTCCACCTAAAGACATTGTTAGGTTAACATTACACCGCTGACAATGTTTTATCAAATTCCCCAGCTGACCTTGAATCAAGTCAATCCCAGACATTTGACAAAAGTTCACCTTCTCTGGGAGTACGCATTCCCCCTGTCACTTTCTTTTATAAAGTGGCGGGTCCACCAAAATCATTCTTTTGCTTCTAAAACAAAACATTCAAGACAACAGAAAGAGGCAAAAAGAAAAGTGTCACTTTTATTCATATCCAAACACATGAAAGTGATACAAAACGCTCTCTTATACAATAAGATTGAGTGTTACAATTAAGGAGTACAAAGAAGTCCCTCTCTCTCTCTCTGAGGCCGTACTCACTCCTTGAAGCCGCATCTGATCCTAAGTGCATGATGTCTGGAGAAGTGCCAAATTGTGGCGACTGTTGGAACCGATTGCACTTTGATGCACGACGCCAACTTCGAAAGCGCCCAGCTGACTAAGCCAGGAGCAATGGTGTTCTTGAGGTCCGGTGGCAACAGAAGAGCCTGCAACCCTTCGTTCAAGAGTTGATCTTTCCCCCGCAGGCCATCCAAAGGACATGGACTGTCCTTGATGTCACTTCTGGGATGGGAGAGGAAGAGGATCCTCTCCGCCACCACAACCGCCGGAACCTCATCGCCGTCATGCATACCCTGACCATCTCTTGCCATCAGGCAAGAGTGGTGCAGGAGATCTGAAGAGACCTTGGCGAGATTTGGGTCCTCGTCAGAGATATAATTTACTCTCTTACAAACGACGAGGACCATAATTTACTCTCTTACAAACGAACATTGAGCAAGTTCGCCAGCCGATATATTCTTTCCGGGGCCCAGCGAACCTGAAAAAGGACGATCAAGCCTACCTGCAAAGAATAAACAAGAGAGTTAGAAATCTGAAACTTAGTATACTTTAACAAAGAAAACTAAGTGACAGGCGCGGCAGTCATTAGGGACTTCAGACGCGGAAATGATCTGCACAGTCAAACCACCGCGTCAGCAGAAACAGACGCGAGTCAAAACTGTGCCACGCCCAGGATTCAAACGCGGTCTCAGTTTGCACCCGCGTCTAATGTACTAGACGCGAAAAACTTCAAACGCCGAAAATTGCCATCTCTCTGTTGGGTGAAAAGGAGTTGCAAGATTCAGGTCTGAAACGCGCCAAGGCAATAGCCATGAGCAAAGCCAGCGTCAAGAGCCCGCGTTCAGAAAAGTTCAAGTCACCAGCACAAATTCCAGAATAGGAATGCACCAGGATTTCATTCAGATGGCTATGCCAAAATACAGGCTATGGACATCATCGAGGTGACATACCAGCAGAAACCTCTGTCCAGAGTTGGCCTCTCTGCATCCAAACGCGGGCGCGCAAGATGATTCGAGAGAGGATTCCTTCTGAAGAGACCAAACAGAGGCATGAGAGCTCTGGGTCATCTTCATCCACGGGGTCACCTTCACCCATGAAGACGGTTCTCTGAAAGATAACTCAAGGCGAGACTTCTCTCGGAGCAAAACAAATGAAAACAGTCTAAGTTGGATTGTTGAAGAGGGAGAGGGTGCACTCTATTTATAGGCAGTCCCTAATAACTGTCATTAATGGGGCATCAATCGGAACCGTCGCGCACAACTGTCAAAGCCCAATCAAAACAGACGCGTGGAACGCTGCTTTGGAAACCGTCAAAGTGCGCCGGTTTTTCAACCGCCAGCGTCGGTTCTGCATGCAAGGGCATTAACGCCTGAATCCAATGAGAGGCCGACGCGTGGATAACTGCCTTGGGAAGCAACGGATAACCCGCTATCCCAATCGACAGTGAAGGCTTGACGTTCAAAGATCTCCTAAAAATCTTTTAAGTCATGCTGCATTGAACGCAGATGGGAAAGTCGCGTCTCTTCAGCAGACAAGGCTGCGTATCCCGTGTCTGCTCGATCCGCGTCTTTCTTAGCAAGACAGATTCGCGTTATTCAGAGCCGCGTTTCACTCTGTGATTGACGCTGCGTCTCACTCCATGGACTGACGACCGCGTCTCACTTTATGGATCAATGCTGCGTCTCATCAAGAAGACCGCGTATCAATCTGAGATTGACGCTGCGTCTCATCAAAAGGACTTAGTGAAATCTAAGTTCCTGTGGACTGACGGCCGCGTCTCACTTTATGGATCAATGCCGCGTCTCATTAAGAAGACTCAGAGTCAAGGCCGCGTTTCATTAACAGAACTTAGTCTTACCTAAGTTTAATATTCACAGCCAGTTACCAAGGAGTTGGATTCGCCTACAGCTGAGCAAAGAAGATGGAGCAAAATTTTTCAAACTTTTATTATAAACAGTAAAAGTGGATACAAACACTCTAAACAGAGTGTCCTCTTCTTTACAAAAAAGGGGAAAAGAAAAGAAGGCTAAATGTCCTGGTTCGCCAAGGTACGGATTTGTTCCCTAAGGCGGTGAATCTCGTGTTGGCGCGTCCTTTCAGCTTCCATAATAGCCCGGTCCCGCAGCTCCTCTTCGGATAAGAAATTTCTTGCGGCCAGCTGCGTTCGCAGAGATTCCACCCTGGAAGAATGTAGAGACAGACTCTCTTCAGCTCGCGCCTTAGCAGCTTGTTGCTCCTCTAGCTGCTTTTTGATGGTAGCAAGCTTTTCCTCATTGAGCGCAAGCACAACTTCTGCCTTGGCAATGGTGTCCCGAGCCCTGATGATGACTTGCTCTGTGATCTGCATGACAAGCTCGGATTCCCTTGAATCGCCAGCTAGTTTCTGACATTCAGCCTGGGAATATTCGAGGTTGCGGATCTCTGCAGCGATTGTGCCTCCGCTTCCTGTCGCTCTCGTTCTTGAGCAGCTAGGAGCCTAGTCAGGGTGGCCTGGGCCTCACTAAAAGAGCCAGCATCTTCCAAAGACTCCAGCTCCTGCAGGTAGTCTCCCAGTTGCTCTACCACCCGCAGACACGCCTTGGCAAGTGAAGGGCCTCCGGTTAATTCGACGTTCACGGCCAGATTTTTAAGAAGCGTCTGGGCAAATTGGAACGAGCTGTTTCCACGTAAGATGAGATCAATACATGATCCCATCGAAGCGAAGAATTGCTGCACCATCTGACGTGCCAGTTCCCCCATGTCTTCACCACCTAGGAAGCTTCCCGACCCCTTTTCTGTCACAGGATAGGGGATATAAGGCGGATCTTCTCGCACAAGAGTGGTGCTGGCCGTCGAGACGGCAAGAGCTAGACCGGCCGCTGACGCTTCCGGAGGTACTACCTCTGCAGGAGCCTCCACGACCAATGAGGGAGTAGTAAGCACGACCTCCTCAGAAACCTCCACCGAGACTTGAGCTGTATGGCCTTCTGGAAGGGTACCAACCATCGGACTCTCCACCTGAGCCCCCTCAGTCCTCTCTGCAAGTTATCGCAGCGTCAGCCACAATGATGGAAAAGCGAAACATTTAAAACGTCAGAGCTGCCTTACCAAGTTGGAGGTCCAGAGGTGTCGAATCCTGCGGGGTAGAATTCTCCCTGGCTTCAGCAGTAACCTCCTCGCCCGGCAGAGTGAGAGCCTCCTCAGCCTCAGTGGTTGCTTCCTCTTCTGGCAGAGTGGAAGGCTCCCCAGTTTCAACAGCTGCCCCCTTTGAGGGTATCTCAGCAGCCGAGACCTCAATCCCCTTGGGCCGGGTCAACTCTACCACCATCTCCTCAATATGCGAGGAGGTTGTAGCCTCAACATCTTCGGCCGACCCTGCAACATAAGAGAAGAATGTTAGAACATCCTCTTCAAATATGTAAAGAGAAATTAGGACGGAAGATGGAAAGAGTACCTTCAGCAGGGATAATCGCCAGCGATGGTGCAGTCGATGGCTCGCCCCCATATATTTCCTCCTCCGAGATGTGGAAGAATTTGCTCTGATCAGGAAGAGCGGGTTCATCGCCATAGTCGAGCTCGTCTTCAAAGGCGCTTTCCCCCGATAACGAAGAAGACGACAGCGCAACGTGAGGAAGCTCCGCAATAGGAGCCTTGCCTCCGATCACCCCAGTGGTAGGACTAGGGTCAACTGCCCTAGGACTAGAAATGAAGACGCTAGGAGACCCCGGCTGCCGTGCCTCACCTCTCCCTTCATGAGCAGAAGGAAGCTCGGGCTGAGCTGAGAATCCCGAAATCTCAACATCCTCTTCACCCATTATGTCGACCTCAAGCCGCTCATCATCATCACCAGCGGTGAGTTCGTCAACAAGCTCCCCCTCCTCCACGGTCTTGCGGTGTGACCTAGGGGCACAGACTAGGGTGGGAAATCTTCATCTTCCGACGGTTCCTCAACTCTAACAGGGACGTCTTCAGGAGGAGCCTCAACTCCAGCAGAGATGTCTCCGGATTGAGAGACTTCAGCCGTTAAGTCCCTCCGAGCCTTCTTTGGGGCAGGCTCAGCAATAGAAGCAGAGCGTCGACGACGCTTGCTCGCCAACTGCTTAGACCTCCTTCCCCGCGGCTCCTCCCTCGTGGCTGGTGGCTCCGCCCTTGTCGCTGATGGCTCTGCCCTCGCCGGTCGCGGCTCCGCCCTCACTGCTGGGGGCTCCCTCCTCGATCGTCTCTCGACCTCCTTCTGGGCCTTCAGGTACTGTTCTACGAGTTTCGTCGGTTTACTAGAATCCGTCCTTGCCTCGAGACTTGCATTGATGCTCTCGATGCATGAAGACGCCGGAAAAAAGTCTGGCGTTTGGATGGCTTGGGAGTACCAAGTACAGAAGCTGAAACTCGTACGGCACTTGGGCCCCTCGAGAGGTAGACGGAAAGATACTCCCGTCCCTCCAGCCACACTATAGTACCAGGCCCGAGCACCCTCGAACAGGTTCCCTTCGAAGTCGAGTCTAGCATTGGGGTTCCCGACATAGAGCTGATCATAGTCGAACTGTCGAGCGAAGCGACTCGGCATGTACGGCTCAATGGTACATGACGTCCCTTGCCGGAAAAGCACATATCCGGGCCGGATATTTAGCAACCACCAGAAGGCCCCCACGGATAACCTCGTGAAGTCATCTGGGCCAACAGAATCAACAAGTAGATCCCCGAAAGATGCATCAGGGATCTGGAGGAGGCAGCGATTGAGCTGGTAGTTTGCAGGGTCTGAAAGGCACTTCCGGACGTAATATATATAAGGATCACGCCATTTTGAACCCTCCAACCGCTGTACAAAAGGGACAGAACTCTCCCTCCAACGCACCGCCGTCATCAAAGAAGGGCAATGCATCACGTACCAAGCAATAAGGTACGTGTAAGGCAGCTCGACACGAGGGTTGGGACGCTTCACCGTCGGACTCCCCTCTGAGTCAACATACGGCTTTCCCTCGGAGTCTGCAGTTTTTGGTGGCTCGCAGAAACTCTTAGTGAGCGCCCGCAGCCCGCTCTGAATACCAGCCGCCACGGCCGGGAGAAGGGCTATGGGGTTACCATGAGCCAGGAGCACCGCCGGGTACACCACGTCAGCAACAATGACTTCATGCGGCAGCGTGGGCACCACACAGCGCTTCAGCCACAGCATCAGAAAGCCCGCCAACAGCGCCCGATCGGAGATAGGGGTCCGGGCTTGATGGTGAAAGCTCTCAAAAACCAAGTCAGGGTCAAAACCGTCCTCATTCGACTCCGTGGTGTAGAAACTGTCAGGAGCCTGGTCGATCCTGTCTTCAATCTCCCTGTCAGAGCTGGGATCCAATCGGGTTATCCGATGGTCTTTGGTGTTGACATTATTGAACAAGTAACTGGCCCAAGACAGTTGCTTGACTCCCTGCGACCGCCATTTGGTTATCTGGCCGCAAATGTGGAAGTGACATAGCACTTCCCAGTAGGTCTCATATATGAGGGGAAACTCCTCCTTCACATAGCGAAGCTCCACAGCGGTCGGGACATATTCCTCATAGGGAATATCCCCTGTCGACAGCCCCGAGACCTCGTGCAGCTCGTGCAGAGCAAGGCCCATCTCCCCGACCGGAGTGAAGAACGTCCCTGTCGAAGGATTATAACGCTCTAGAATCCCGAAGAAGTTCTGAGAGCTTTGAGGGATCCTCCACTGCACGGCCCTGACTGCCGAGTACAGTCCCACGCGCTTTAGCAAACCCCCGAGCTCGGTAAGGACAAAGCCGACCATCCTGCCCCACCAATAGTTCTCCGTGGAACGGACCCACCCCGGCGCACGGAACCCAACTGGGTAGTCACCCTCCGCCTCCATGAAGGCATTGAGGAAGGTAGTGCCAAGTTGTGGTATCTCCCCAGCTGGAACCTCAGTCCTGCGCGACCCAGGGAAAAGGCCGATAACTGACCTGTCATGGCTATCATGACGGTATACTTTGTGGGAGCCCAAATCACCGAGAGTGATCTCGGGAACATATCGAGCAAGGTCCCATTCCATCTTCCGAGGGACGGACATATGCTGGAAGTAGGACAGCGGGAACATCCTCTCCATGTCCGGAAGAAAGAATCTTCCACCCTTTATTTGACGGAGCCATTTGTAAGTTCCGTCATACACGCTATGGCTGCCCTCGTGGATACGATCTCCGAAGAAGAAGGCAGGCTTCTCCAGCTTGATGCCAGCATCTGCTGCGAATGCTGCATCAGTCATAAACACCCGAAGAATTCTCATGTCAACATTTGAGAGCCTCTCTCTGCGATCCGGTGACTTGTCAGCAGTCACAGGAACAGTCCTTTGTAATACAAAAGTCAAATCCCGGTCAGCACCACCTACATGACCAAAGTGGCACTTCTTGGCGAGTGAAGTAGCAGGGCGTGGCGCTGCAAAAAGAAAGGACACTTAGTTAGATACTCTATCAAAAGCATAGAAAAAATGCTAAGTGTTCATAATCCGAACGCAGAAGAGACACTGGACGCAGGAATTATCAAATCCGCGTCCAGACTTGCGCATCCACGCAGAAGAGACACTGGACGCAGGAATTATTAAATCCGCGTCCAGACCTGCGCATCCACGCAGAAGAGGCACTGGACGCAGGAATTATCAAATCCGCGTCCAGACCTATGGGATCGGCATCTCCACAACATTCTCCTTGATGTCACTTCTGGGGTACGAAAAGAAGGGAGTTATCCACCTTAACCCTTCCATCACCATAATCGCCAGAAGTTAAGGAGGGTAACTCCCTTCCTTTCACATCCCCAGATGTCGAAGCGCTTGGACTCGGCTGCCAGATTCATAAAACAGAACGCAAGGATCAAATTCGCGTTCTGTAAACTAAGTCCGCGTCTGAACCCTTCACAAATAGAAAATATTCTAAGTGAAGAATCTGAAGCGCTGGACTCAAGGGCGCGAGGGTCCAAACCCGCGCCTCGGTTATCAACCTAAAGACTGCATCTGGGAATCAAACACGATTTAAAATTCACGTGTTAAGGGTTCTTAAAAGTTCTTTGAACTTTCTTTAATGGCGAAACTTCCTCCTAAAAGGCCTTTACCTTGGAGACCTGGGAGAACGACGTCCTGTGCAGAGGAGGAGCTGCCCCTCTGGGCCTCGGCAATGGTCGCCTTGGAGGACGACGCGGTCGGCTTGGCCTTGGGTGCCATTGGTGATCAGAGGTCAATGAAGAAGATGAGCAGTAATGGAGAAGAAGAACTCTCTTAAATCTCTGAGTAAGCGCGTTCGGAGAAGAAGACAAATCTCTCTAACTGTGGCCTTTTATAGGCACAAAGATTCGCGAAGATACGCGGCGTCTGGCCCGATAGACGCTGCAGCGAGTCGCCACATGACGCGTGTAACCAGATCATTTCTGAACAGAGAAGATCATGCGTCGTGACCCCGCCGCGAGTCATCATTCGACACGTGGAGCAGTTCATTTAATGAACCGGGAAATCCGCGCGCCTAAAGGCAAAATCCCGTCGGTTCCCCAGGCCAACTGGCAGAGCAATCATGACGTGGCACGGACTCGCACCCGACGGCCATGTCTTTTCGATGGATATGCCCCGTCAGCATCTCCATAAATGCGCCTAGACAATCGCGTCTATATTCAAGAGATGCGTCTCTCCGAAGTTCGCGTCTTCAGCTGAACATCGCGTCTGCCTTGTAAAGATCAGTCGCGTTTCCATCTCGCTAAGAAGTCGCGTCATTAAAGCAGCCTCGTCTCTGCTTTTCAAAAAAGGAACCTGCGTTCAGTCCCTGCTTCTGCGAATCAGTTCAACAGTACACTGGAGCAAACAGACAACCAACCGCTCCCGGCCAAAAGTGCACCTGTGACAGACTAAAAGCAATCGGGGAGGTCTAGACTGTGTATCTAGACACTCAACACGATCAACTCTGATGGCTTCAAAGAGTTCAACAGTACACTCATGAAGACCAAATCCAGATAAGATCAAACCCGAAGCATCAACAGTCCAGTCATAAGGCGAACGAGGCTAAAATCCAAAGTATTTCGAAATCCGTCCCAGTTAACTGCGGAATATCGAAAACTTTGGAGGGGGTCCTGTAGGCTGTCTAAAAATCACCGAGACAAGCCACCAAAACGCAGAGTTCCAAGATCCAGGCGCAAGGCTTAATGTGACAATCAAGACGCGAGAGATAACCCGCGTCTCAGCATCAAGACGCGAGAGATAGCCCGTCTCAGCATCAAGGCGCGTTGGCTCAACGCCCGCGTCTCAGCATCAAGGCGCGTTGGCTCAACGCCCGCGTCTCAGCAACAAGGTGCCCCCACCTTGGTTGTAACCACCCCGATTATGGCGCCATCCACCGCCCATGTAGCGGGGAAGTTGGCCCTCATCGTGGAGCACTTTTAGGGGGCACGATCACCCCCTAAAAACCCTATAAATAGTCCCGTCACTATTGAAGACGAGGACGACAATTATCGGGCAAGGGAGAGATTCCGAAAAAAAAAAAAGGAGAGATCATCGACAGAGAGAGAGAAGACCCTTCAGCGAGCTTACTGAGTACTAGCCGCTCTTCGCCTACCTCCTCTTCTAGAGTTTTGGTAGACGGAGCTGAGTTACTCCCTCTACTTGCCAAGGAGAAGATCCCTCGACGGTCTAGAACGGTCATCTGGTCAACGGAGAACAAGATTCACTCTCCACCGCCACCGAAGAACCCAGCACTAAACAAAGGGGGAATTCAAGATTCAATATTCTCCCTCCCTTGTAACCGGAAGATTAAGCCGGCTGTAATTTTTCATCTGATTCAAGGAAATTTTACTCCAGCCACCCTTTTCCGCGTCAAACATCCACAAGTACAAGATGAACACAAGTAACCAAAGTGGTCACAACAAGATCACTAAACTTCTTACAAACTCTCACTCTTTTACAACTTCCTTATAGATTGAGTAGGGAATTTGGCTCTAAGAAGTGTAGTAAGAAAAACTCAGTTGTAGAATGATTTTAGCTAGAGAACACAACTGAAAACAAGCTCAAGAAAGAATGGGAAAATATAGAGCTTAAAAACTTTTCTTCTCTTTTGAAAACTTTGAACACTTAGGTATTTTTCTTGGTATTTTGCAAGAGGCTATACTCCTCTATTTATAGGGAGAAGAAAGGGTTAAAAAACAATTTATTTTAAGTTTATTTGACCTGAAAAGTTCTCCAAACCTCAAAAAAAGTCTGCAAAAACAGATTAAGAAAACAGTTTTCAGAATTGCACAAAAGAGGAAAGAGCCGTTAGTCTTTTGCAGGCTTGGCGGTCGACCGGTCCGGTCGGCCGCCCGCCCTGCTGGCAAAGAGCCGTTGGACTCGGGTCGACCGGACGGTCGACCGTCCTCTAAGAAGAAACAAAGTGTTCTGCTGGCGGTCGACCGGGCGGTCGACCCAGAAAACCCGAGAGCAGACTGCATTCAGTCGGTCGACCCGGCGGTCGGCCGACAGACATGCACAAGCGTGCATGTCCTGACACAAGCGCCGGTCGACCGGGCCAGTCGGCCGGTCTTGTCTGAAACAGAAAAACAGCAAGTGCCAGATTTTGAAAAATTTTGAAAAAATGTTTTGAGGTAGAGAAAACTAAGTAACATGCTAGAATGATTATACATGATTTTAAACATGATATATATACCTTTGTAAAAACTTAGGGTCATGTATATTTGTTAAAGCATGAAACTTGGAACCACCAAGTTTTTAAATCATGAAAACTTGTATAGAAAAGTGTGTGTGTGTGTGTGTGTATCCTAGAGCCAAATTCCAAAACTCAAACTTTTACAATCTATTTCTTACATTGATTCTAAGGACTACAAGTGCATTAAGTGGGCTTCTCCATATGATCTTCCAAGCTTGATGCTTTGAGCCCGAATTGAGGTACCTTGAGTCAAAACACCTTCCTTTAGGGAAGAACCCTTCTAGTTTGGTTAGAACCCTGAAACCCACTTAAACAACAAACATTATTAGTACAAATAACTAATATGTTTTGTAATCATCAAAACACACTAAACACGGGTGATTGTAACCTTGGGCCAACAATCTCCCCCTTTTGATGATGACAAAACATATAAGTTATTTAAACAAAAATGGAAGAATAGCTTGTAAAGCTCCCCCTCAAATAATGCTATGTATAAAGAATGACAATGAAAGCAAGATACATAAAGCATTGAAAACACAATAGTTTTTGTCAAAAACTCAAATAAACAATAAACAACAAAACTTATTCTTTTTAAAACAACAAACTTATTCTTTCTCTCCCACTTTTTGTCATACATCAAAAAGGGTAACAAAACATTAAAGAAAAATGTATCTTTAAGAATTCATAATGCAAACATTCAACTCACCACAAATAAATGAAAATCTAGCATAATCTAGAGGTTTAGTAAAAATATCAGCAAGTTGAAAATCGGTAGAAACATAATCAATATCAATATCACCTTTCTCATAATGATCTCTAAGAAAGTGATACCTAATGTCAATGTGTTTGGTTTTACTATGTTGATTTGCATTCTTTGTCATGTGAATTGTACTAGTATTATCACAAAATATTTTAACATGATCAAAGTGTAAAATATTACCTTAAGGTGGTGGTTCCGGTGGTGGTCAGATTGGATCATGCATTGCTACTCAATCAAGATAATGGTGGTTCACAGTACCACCACCCATATTGACCTCTTTTCTATTAACATATTTACAGTCCCCAATATGAATAGGATCATGAAAGATCCTATCATGAAACTTATTCCCTTTACATGGCCAGTCTTGAAAAATCATCACGGAGTCATCATGGTCTATACCTATGTCCAACAAAAGAATGTGACATGGTGGAATGGTAGACTTGGGCTCAAGAATGATAGGTTCGGGAATCAGTACTAACTCAAAAAAATCAACTTTGGGTTCGAGAGTCAGTTTTGGTTCAGTAGTTGAGTCCAAATCCTAGAATTAAAATTCACATTCTTTTCCCATCAATGGAATGTGATTATCCAAAATCAGTAATTCAATTTCCAGATCTATGGGTACGAGAATAAATGTTGGCTCAGAAAATTGTTCCAAATTGGGTAAGAATACCAGAGTCAACATAGATTCGAAGATGGAAACTGAATCACAAGGTTGGGGATCAGGTTCACATTCATAATCTAGTTCAATCTCATTAAAATGAAAACTTGCCAATTGTCAATGGGTTGATATTGGTCAAGTTCAAGGTTTTGTGGTGAAATTAAATCTTGGTCAAAGTCTTCAAGATACCATGATTCTTAGTTTTCATCAATATGATTAGAAGTGTTAGGAATAGTCAAAGATTGGGTAGGGAGAGTTTCCTTATTCCTACACATGTTTTCCAATCGACTAAGTCTTGCTTCTATCATATCGAGTGAATTACTTTGGAATTGAATCATGGATTCCACACTCTTTTCTAAGTCGGTATGTTCTTCCTGAAAAATAGAGTAAGGATCTGTGATTTGAAAATTTTGATGGGATTTTTAGTCTTCTAGAATTTGAATTCATCACTCAAGCTCTTCTAAGGCTTCCATTCTCTTTTCCCAGTCAATTAATTCTTCTAATGGTTGCTCAGGAGAAGGAGTATATGAAGCTGGGTGTTGGTAAGGTGGTTGACAATATGACTCGAGGGAGTTGTACCCCCATTGGCTCTATGAAGAGTAGTGATGATTATTCTAGCCTTGTTTATAGAATTAGGATTGGGGCATGTATTGATTCAGATAAGACCAATCCGGCACATTAGATTGGTTAACGTTATGATATGCCGGTTAGTAATAGCTGAAAAGAGGTCAGGGTGTAACATGGATTACCATTAAAATTAGAAAAAATATTGTTATAAGCCATATCACAAGAAATATCAAAATAAAATAAAGAAAAACAAACAAATAAATAAACAAATAAAAAGAAAAAAATCTAAGGAAAGTTAGGGTAGACCTTAGACCTAAATGACTCCTAACTGTTTAGACTGTTCACGGCGGGTATATTGCAGTATCTGATCACAATTTAATCGGCCAGGCAGGGGTAAGATCAGTGGGAGGTATTTGTACCTAAGCAACAGGCCTAATTATGCCAAACCACCAATCTTTAGAGTTTCGCCCCTTAATCCCCAAATTTAGACACCGATTTGGCAAGAGTCAACTTCTAACGACTTCCTTTTTATGTCAGTTTCCTATTTGAATCTGAGATGTCCCTAGGGCCAATGTCTACTCAGTATTAGTTAGGCTTGGGTTAGTGAGTGAGGAGATTATTTATGGGCTAAGGGAGGGTAATGACTTCCCCACCTTATCTTGTATGTAGGACAAGCTCTTAATTCAGTTTAGTGCAGTATACAAGTATATAGAAAAAGGAACACTCAAGCAATATTTCATATAAGAATGAACCTTATACTAAATACTATGCACACATACCTTTGCTTTAGTACTCTTCAACAGTAATGTAAAAGATAAATGAATTAGACACGTGCCTAAATGCAAGTCTAAACCATTTTTAACAATTACAAATAATCACTTTACTGTTGAATTAAATACAACGTGCAAAATAAAATAATAAGGAAATCAAACACATGCAGAAGCTATATTTTATAGTGTGAAAGTACCTGCAAAAAGATCAATTAGTAGTCTACCACAAATGTCGCGAAAACACGGCTTTTGCCGCGTTTGTGCGGCACAATTGATAACCTCTTAGTGATAGTTGCCTCACATGTATCCTTGACAATCACTAGTCCTTGGTTCAAGAGCGTTACAAAGCATGACTCATATGTTAACTTTCACATCCAAATTCAACCAACAAGTGCAAGCTACACTTAAATCATCAAAACCCAATAAGAGTAAGTATTAAATAAAGTAATGTTAGCTTGTTAGATATTTAGATGTTAGAGTGTTAGATCCATCATCATGAGCCATCAATAGCTCTTGCAAGAGCAAGGCCAAGTAGAGGCTATTAGATTCATGTGGATTATTAAATAAGAAGTTAACAAGTTAGGAGTTAGTAGTTAGTTGCCATGAGAGAAAAATTAGATACACATGTAAAAGGAGTTAGGTAAAAAAATAAAGAGAGGTAAAGAGAGTACCTTTCATAGCTTGTCACCTTCTATTACATGCACTCTTGCATTCTAAACATGTTTCACTATCTCTTCTATTACAAGATCTATAAGAAATGAAAAATACAAGGGAGTAAGAAGAAGAACTAAAGTAAACTACCCTGAATTACAACATGAAAAGAAAACCTAAAACTAACCTAAAAACTACTCAAAAACTCCTCTCCCCGATTCTGGAAAAACCCAGGGTATGTATAGGCAAAAGGGGGGAACCAGGGTACTGTACGGAGCCGTGTGTCAAATCTTGGCGCGCGGCTCCACAAGGGAGCCGCGAAAACACGGCTATGGCTTCCTTTAGGTCGGCGGCCTGCACGGCGCCGCCTGCTCGCTATCCTCTCCTATCCCCATGTCGGCTGGATGTCTCAATTTTGGGTTTTGGGTCCCTGATTTTGACAGAGTCACCTCCAAAGTTAATGGCTATCTTTGTAGGTCTTTAATCACCAATTAAATGGTGATTTTGGGTCTTCATCTACATTTCATGCCATGGACCTAGAAACATGCAAGAGAGGTATTATTAGCAGAATTTAATATTAAATAAATGTGAAGATGTGATATGAAATATGCAGTTTTAGAGACTGATCACACCCCTACACTTATCTTTTGCTCGTCCAGAGTGAAACAAAAAAGGGCTAAGAAAATTATTACACCACTTTCGCAAGTGACGCGATTGCACTGAGCATGTGCAACAAGTCGTTAAACCTTTAGGTTTCCCCTAGAGGAAGAGTTTTATCTCCTGAGGGTTTTCAGTGGATTGCTCCCAAAAAATCCATAAGAAAGAAATCAAATGTTAATATTTTGAAAACACAGTTTGAAATAGAGAAAAGTGTTGAAGTATTTTTGTGAAAATATAAGTGATCCAAGATCATAAGTTAACTAGAAATTATTCTTCCTTAAACTAAATCGAAATGCAAAATGTTGTTATAAATTAAATTTAAAATTGAATTGATTCTTTGATCTTTCATAAAACTCTTAGAAAAATATGCACTTTGTGAACTGTGAAGATCTTTTGGATATTGACTCAAACTTTCATGTCATTGATTTGTGTATATTTATTTTTTTCTCTTTTGTTTTCTTCCCTTAGTTTTCTTAGGCTTTCTTATTTAGCCAGGTAGTGAGCCTTTAGCCGGTGACTCCTATGTTGGCCCAGAGGCCTTTCACTCTAGTTTTGATGATGATTAACTCATGTAGTTATAGTTTACTAATAATCTTGTGATGTTTAGTTTCAGATACTTAACTAAGATATTAAAAGGTGATTAGCTTCAACAAAGCAGTTTTGGAGCTTGCACATGGTGATTCAAGAGCCCGAGCGTCAAGGTTTATATCTAGCTCTCGTTGGAGTCAAGCTCGGTGGATCACGTTTGGATCGAGTCGACTTGAAGACGGAGTTCGTCAAGAAGACATATAATTTAGATCCATATTTTAAAGATTAGATAAGTGTGGTATGCTCAAGTTCACAACACACACACTTGTTTTAAGTTTCATGTTTTGGTTTTCAGTTTTTAGTTTAACCGATCTTGGTTTTCATGAATAGATAGATTCAAAACAAGTTTACATGGTTTAATGTATATTATATTTGATCTATATACATGTATGCTTCATATACTTAGACAAACTAATTTTCATATGCCTATTCATGTATTTGGAGTTTGGTATTTTAACAAAACTTATTTTCGAATTTATAGTCAAAAGCATTGATATATATCTTTATATGTATATTGGATTCTATCCATATGCTATATGCCTCAATATTGTTTAATATCATGTTTTTGTATTGGATGAGTTTTGAAAAATACGAGTTTTGTTTTTTGGCGAATTTTCCAAGTCACAAAAATGGTTCAAATAAGTTGAAATATGTGTTGAATTTTTTCACATGTTTGTATTTCAAAGATATAACAAGAATTTATTTTTGTGGAATTTTAGAAGTTTTATGGGATTTTATTTAAGTTAAAAACCCTAGTTTTTCTGTCCCAGAATTGTCAGACTGGCTGACTGCTGGTCGACCGGGCCGGTCGACCGTAGCAGTGGGCGGTCGACCGGGCCGGTCAACCGACGTGCACAGAATGTGCACGCAGCCAGGCTGGGGAGGCCCGTCAACCGGGACGATCGACCGCCAGAGAGCTCTGCTCTCTGGAAAGCCTTCGGCCGACCGGGCGGTCGACCGGGCATAGAGCACTGCTCTCTGTTTCCAGACTCGGTCGACCGAGCGGTCGACCGGCCAGAGAGCCGTTGCTCTCTAGATCTGACACGGTCGACCGCTGGGCTCAACGGTCACTTTTTTGACCGTTGGCCGGTCGACCGGAAGGCCAATCTGGGCCTTTTCTCTACCAACGGGCAGATTCCAAGTGGGGGCTATTTATACCCCATTTGAAGTGGGTTTTGGTAAGAATTTTTAAGAGCCAAAAATTTCCTACTCTCTAGTGTTTTATTACAAGTTTCAAAAAGAGTTTTTAGAGCTTTAAAGATTTGATCTTTACTTTGCTTTAAAAGGGGTTAGAAAAATCAAGAAAAGAAAAGTCTTTTGGGACTGTTTTTGATCTACATTTTTTCTATCTTTCTAGAAGTTTTCCCAAGAAGTTTTTCTTTGAGTTTTTGATTTTCAAACTCTTTGTTTTCCACACTTGAGCCATATCATTCTATCATATCTATTAGGATCTTTGTTTTGTGAAAAAAGAAGTTGTTTGTGGTTGAGATAGACCACCTAGTTGTAAACCCTCCTTGATTTGTGTTATCCCTCTAGTGAGAGGTGATTGTGGGTATACCTCTAGTGAGAGGTTGATAGTGGAGGTTGTGTTGGTATCCCTCTTAGTGAAGAGGTGGATTGTGTTTGTATTGGCTTTGTGCCTATCCCTCATTTGTGAGGTTGATATTGGTGGCTTTGTGCCTAGCCTCTAGTGAGAGGTTGTATTCGGTTGAGAGAGAAGTTGTATACTCCCGGTTATTGTATTGCCCCAAACATTCAGTGGAGGTTCCCTGTGTGGGAGTCCTGTGTGGACAAGTTAGTGGAAATCCTTTTGTGTGAAGGCGGGGACGTAAAGCTGTGTGCTTGAACCTCGAAACATATCTGTGTGTTTGCGTTTGTTCCATTGACTCTAACTCTCTCTCTCTTTTATATTGTGCCTTGCATCGTTTCATATTGCACATTCATATATTATATGCTTTGCTTTTTTATGTGTGCCTCACTTTTGTTTAACCACGAGAGCTTCATATAGCACCTCAACTCTTATTCAGAGGAATCAAGAGGAGTTAGTCCAGAGCCCTTCACTAGGAATTCGGCTACACTCATTGGTTACATTAAGTGTGTTGCTATTTAAGTTTTAATTTTCGCATTTTGTTTATTAGATTAGCCGTACACCTATTCACCCCCCTTTAGGTGTCCCTTCACTGGGAATTCGGCTACACGCATTGGTTACATTAAGTGTGTTGCTATTTAAGTTTTAATTTCCGCATTTTGTTCATTAGATTAGCCGTACACCTATTCACCCCCCCCTTTAGGTGTACTTACAATTTGTATCAGAGCCTACGCTCCTGATATTTGGTTTAACCACCTATGAGTGTGATCTTGGTTTTGCTAATCTATCTTTTGCATTTGCACATGTATATTGTTTACACACACTCATGGATTGCTTGTCACCTCCCATGTTTGATGTCTCCAACATTGACATGTGAAAATTTAGGATGTCCATGTATCTAAAAACCCTAGGCTTGCATGTTTTCCTTGCCGCTACCAAGAAATCCTATCTTGGTAATAGCAAGCATATAGAAGCTAATGCACAAGCCCTTGAGGCACTTAGAAGCACGCTAAACAAAGAATATCTTATGTTGGTTTCTAACTGTGATTCCGCTTTTGCAGTGTAGAACACGTTGACCTCATCCGAGCTACAAACGCCCAACATAATGGAGGATGAATCTAGTGGAGAATCCGAGCAACAATGCTACATGGTCCAAGGGAATGACTCCCTTGAGGTATATTCAGAATCTCAATTAGATTATGATGATGCTAGTTCTTCTAGTAATTATTATGTTGATCCAAATGCTTTGAATGAAGAACTATCAATTATTTATGAAAAATTGCTAAAAAAATATAATCTTTTGAAAAAGAAGAGTTTTGAACTTAACAAAGAAAATAAGGATTTGTGTTCAAGACTTGATTTGATTTTGCAAGAGAAGGAAGAGATTTCAAGTGAACGTGACTCACGTAAATCTCAACTAGACCTTGCCCTAAAGGAAAATGATATTTTGAAAAATAGAAATGATTGTAATAAAGTTTTAAGAAAAATAAAGTTATATCTTCAAAACTTAATTTTGCTGTAAAAGAAAATGATTCTATGAAAAATAAAATTGATTTGATTTCAAAAGATTTAGAAGTTTGCCTAAAGGAAAATAAAAATTTGAAAATTGATATAGATTCACATGTTTGCCATACTAGTGTAGCTTCACCTAACTTACCTATTGCGTGCCCCTCTTCTATAATTAAAAATGATATAAATTTGTTAAAGAAGAATATAGATTGTTTGGGCTCCACTTTCAGCCAATGTGCCATAAACCATACACGTTTGGAATCTATGTTTCGAAAGAAACAAGTTCCATCTTTGCATGCACACAAACCACGGCATACACATGCTTCGCACGTTCATGTACACAACACTATGTATGCTCATGTGTACACTTGTATACATTGTGGACATAAGGGCCACCTTGCTAAATTTTGCTATGATAAGATAAATGATGTAAATTTAGCAACTAAATTTGTTTGGGTTAGGAAAGAAACTAACCCCTATGGACCCAAAAGAGTGTGGGTACTAAAGACCACCCCTATTGTACTTGATGTAGGTGTGGGCTCTCGCATGACGTGAGAGTAATGATGTCTTGTGGTGGATGCGTTCCGAGCTTAAAGAGGACTATTTGGATGCATCACTTTCAAGGGGAGTTTGGTGGGAGGACCACCTTGTTTTAGAGACATGGAGAGTTGCCTTCTTTGATTTTGGTAACAATCTCTTACTCCTCATTATGTTTAAATGCTTTTCATATCATTGATTTTAGCATGTTTTGATGTTTCATGATTAGTATGTTATATGCCATGATATTTAGATTAGTGATATACATGTTTAGTTATTTGAGACACCCATGTTTAATATGAATTTATATCTTTGTGTTCTCACATTTGTTTTAACTAATGTGTATGTCCTAGATCTCTGCATGTGCATGTACATAATGATCATATGTATGTTTATGAGTTATTTGTTTTGATTCCTATGCTTCATGTTTTGATTACATGTTTAGATGTTAGTTTTCATTAAAACTTAGGTATATACTTGTACAACTAGTGAGCCACAAATAGATCATTATATTTTTGTGCTTGAAAGCTCATTTGTGCTCATTAGATGTACTAGTATAGCCTAATTTTGATGATTCATGCATTTAACTTGTATTCCCATATTGTTCATGTTTTTCATGTTTATGTTTAAACTTCATGTATTTGTCATTTTGTCTAAACTGTTAGCTATACATATACATCCTTGAGCCACTTGCCTTCATGCATATACTTTTATGGACTCGTTTATATTTGGATATGTATGTATACTTTAGTTTGTACATGACATACATATACCTTGAAGGATTTTAGTTTCGATGATTTTCATGTTTTAAGGAATTTCTTATTGAGCTTGATTGCCTATTTCCATGACTTGTCTTTCACAAAACTTGTACACTCATATTACTTGATGTTTTCTCATGA
Organism: Agave tequilana; assembly: GCA_038442645.1. NCBI lineage: Eukaryota > Viridiplantae > Streptophyta > Magnoliopsida > Asparagales > Asparagaceae > Agave > Agave tequilana. The sequence goes on from JAVJIF010006798.1 coordinate 164,621, forward strand.
TTTTGTTTTCATGAGTATTAGATGTGCTATATAGATTTTGAGTGATATTGGTTTAGTGATTTTCAATGTTTTATGAAATATAATTTTGCTTTATTCCTTACTTGAAGGATTTCGTACTAGTTCACAAATTTTCTTATAACTAGTTCGTATTCTTCATTTTGAAAGAGTTTTCAATATGCTAAACTATTTTCAAATCTATTTTTGAAAACCCCCTCCATTTAAGGGCGGTTGGTTGGGCGACCATGCCTTGTATGCTTCTTATTGAAAATCCTTTTAAACATGTGCATGAAATGGGTGGTAAGTAATATGAGTTATGCACTTGATCTTATTTTCAATTGGTATCATTGGATTTTTTTTCAATTGGTATCACTATTGACATTCTTTTTGTATACTCATATATGTTTTTATATATGTATGCTTCAACTTCAAATAGTATCAATTTCGATTGGTATTTAATTTTCCATACATATATATATATGCTTTATTTGTGCTTACTATATCTCTATATCTTTGAGCACAAATTTTAGTTATACTAAGCTTGATTTCTTAAATGTCTATTATATTTCAATTGATTATGTTGCAATTGGTATCATATACAAGCTTATGCATCATTTTATTTAGTTTTTCATAAAGGGGGAGAAAATTCATATTTCACCTTTCAATTGGTTTTGTTATTTTACTCCCACACTTTATGCTCAAAATGATTTATTTACTTACAATTGGTATTTAAATTGGTATTTACTTACAATTGGTATCAATTGGTATTTAAATTTATATTAAAACTTTTATTTTAAGTACCTTCAATTGGTATGTTTTGTTTTATTATCATAATGTTTTGATTTGATTTCACCCCTTATTTATATTTTTTGTTTAAAACAAAAAGGGGGAGAACATTATTTTATTGTTTTCTTTGACCCCTTTGTTGATGATTGACAAAAAGGGGAGAAAGATTTTGAGTTTATATATGCATATTTGTGCTTTTGCATATATTGAATTTATGCATGTTACAATAAACAATTATATATGAGAAAAATGATTTTGAGAGTTTAAACAAAAAGGGGGAGAAGGTTTTTGGAACATATGTTTAATTTATGCATGTTTCTCTCTCCTAGTTGATGCACACATTTGTTTAGTATAATGTGCTTCATTGAATATCTTATTTTTATTGCTATGCATGAGTTAAGGGGGAGCTTGCCTTTAATCCATGCATATATAACTCCATGAGTTCTGTCATCATCAAAAAGGGGGAGATTGTTAGCCCAGAGACCTTTCACTCTAGTTTTGATGATGATTAACTCATGTAGTTATAGTTTACTAATAATCTTGTGATGTTTAGTTTCAGATACTTAACCAAGATATTAGTAGGTGATTAGCTTCAACAAAGGAGTTTTGGAGCTTACACATGGTGATTCAAGAGCCCGAGCGTCAAAGTTTATATCTAGCTCTCGTTGGAGTCAAGCTCGGTGGATCATGTTTGGATCAAGTCGACATGAAGACGGAGTTCGTCAAGAAGACTTCGGTACAGTGTTTAGTTTATAGTTTAGATCCATTTGTTAAAGATTAGATAAGTGTGGTATGCTCAAGTTCACAACACACACACTTGTTTTAAGTTTCATGTTTGGTTTTCGGTTTTTGGTTTAACCGATCTTGGTTTTCATGAATAGATAGATTCAAAACAAGTTTACATGGTTTAATGTATATTAGATTTGATCTATATACATGTATACTTCATATACTTAGACAAACTTATTTTGATATGCCTATTCATGTATTTGGAGTTTGGCATTTTAACAAAACTTATTTTCGAATTTATAGTCAAAAACATTGATATATATGTTTATATGTATATTGGATTATATCCATATACTATATGCCTCAATGTTGTTTAATATCATGTTTTTGTATTTGGATGAGTTTTGGAAAATACAAGTTTTGGTTTTCGGCAAATTTTTCAAGTCACAAAAATGGTTCAAATAAGTTGAAATATGTGTTGAATTTTTCCACACATGTTTGTATCACAAAGATATAATAAGAACTTATTTTTTTGAAATTTTAGAAATTTTATGAGATTTTATTTAAGTTAAAAACCCTAGTTTTTCTGTCCCAGAATTGTCAGACTGGCTGACTGCCGGTCGACCGGGCCGGTCGACCGTAGCACTGGGCGGTCGACCGGGCCGGTCGACTGACATGCACAGAATGTGCACGCAGCCAGGCTGGGGAGGCCGGTCGACCGGGACGGTCGACTGCCAGAGAGCTCTGCTCTCTGGAAAGCCTCCGGTCGACCGGGCGGTCGACCGGGCAAAGAGCACTGCTCTCTGTTTCTAGACTCGGTCGACCAAGCGGTCGACCGGCCAGAGAGCCGTTGCTCTCTGGATCTGGCACGGTCGACCGCTGGGCTCAACGGTCACTTTTTTGACCGTTGGCCGGTCGACCGGCCGGGCCGGTCAACTGGAAGGCCAATCTGGGCCTTTTCTCTGCTAACGGGCAGATTCCAAGTGGGGGCTATTTATACCCCATTTGAAGTGGGTTTTGGTAAGAATTTTTAAGAGCCAAAAATTTCCTACTCTCTAGTGTTTTATTACAGGTTTCAAAAAGTGTTTTTAGAGCTTTAAAGATTTGATCTTTACTTTGTTTTAAAAAGGGTTGGAAAAATCAAGAAAAGAAAAGTCTTTTGGGATTATTTTTGATCTACATTTTTTCTATCTTTCTAGAAGTTTTCCCAAGAAGTTTTTCTTTGAGTTTTTGATTTTCAAACTCTTTGTTTTCCACACTTGAGCCATATCATTCTATCCTATCTATTAGGATCTTTGTTTTGTGGAAAAAGAAGTTGTTTGTGGTTAAGATAGACCACCTAGTTGTAAACCCTCCTTGATTTGTGTTATCCCTCTAGTGAGAGGTGATTGTGGGTATCCCTCTAGTGAGAGTTTGATAGTGGAGGTTGTGTTGGTATCCCTCTTAGTGAAGAGGTGGATTATGTTTGTATTGGCTTTGTGCCTATCCCTCATTTGTGAGATTGATATTGGTGGCTTTGTGCCTAGCCTCTAGTAAGAGGTTGTATTCGGTTGAGAGAGGAGTTGTGTACTCTCGGTTATTGTATTGCCCCAAATCCTCAGTGGAGGTTCCCTGTGTGGGAGTCCTGTGTGGACAAGTTAGTGGAAATCCTTCGGTGTGAAGGCGGGGACGTAGAGCTGTGTGCTCGAACCTCGAAACATATCCGTGTGTTTGCGTTTAATCCATTGACTCTAACTCTCTCTCTCTCTTTTATATTATGCCTTACATCATTTCATATTGCATATTCATATATTATATGCTTGGCTTGTTTATGTGTGTCTCACTTGTGTTTAACCATGAGAGCTTCATATAGCACCTCAACTCTTATTCAGAGGAATCAAGAGGAGTTAGTCCAGAGCCCTTCACCGGGAATTCGGCTACACTCGTTGGTTACATTAAGTGTGTTGCTATTTAAGTTTTAATTTCCACATTTTGTTCATTAGATTAGCCGTACACCTATTCACCCCTCCCCCTCTAGGTGTACTTACATCCCAAACCAGATGGTTTTAGGGCACTAGATGAGAAAACATCCCTCAGACTTGAGGACTCGAGTAAACAAGGCCACAAAATTAAGGGGATTATTTTATTTTTGTTCACCATTTTAGGTGTGAATAATCATACTTCTAAGGCATAATTACCTAACTTCAATAAGTGATTTTTCTTATTATTATATATATTTTTTTAATATATTTTTTTATGAAATTTTCAGTCTTCGTTTCAATCCCAAAAATTATGTAAGTGCGAAGTGCATAAGTCTAAGGCAAAAAATTCAAGATCAAATTATCTTTTCAATCTTCCTTTCTTATCCTAAAATTTAAACAAGATCTATTATTTGGACTCTATTTAAAATATCATAATTTTAAGTCTTCCTAATTCTTAATATAATCTTAATTTTCTTAAAAATAAATCAAAACTATTTATCTTGTTTTAAAAAGTTTTGTAAAAAGAAAAGAAAAGAGTTTCTTTACAAATTTTTTTAAATTAAAAAGAAGTGTAAAAAAAAGAAAATGTAAAACTAACTATGTTAGTAAATCCTCCCCCATACTTATCTCATGCATTGTCCTCAATGCATCGTGAATGTTTATATGCATAAAACAAATAAGAAAGGAAGGAAAATTACTTCATGGTGTTGGTTCCAGTGGTGATCTGATTGGGCCAAGCGTTGCTACCCAATCAAGATAATGTGAATCTTGAAGGAACCCAGCAATGACCTCTCTAATATGACCCAGTAACATAATGATTGAGTGAATGGTCTTATCTAATTTTCAATTTTCAAAAATAATTACTGAGTCATTTTCTTCAACATCCTTATCCAACAATGAAGTGTGATTTTGAAAGATGATTTATTTGGACTCAAATGGAACAGGAATAAAAACTGATACTGACTCGGGAATTTGATTCATATCAAGTCGAGATTCAAAAGGGGGAGTCAAAATTTGTTCGAAAATTAGGTCCAAACCAAAGAATTAATGTTCACACACTTTCCCCATCAATGAAGTATGATCATAAGATATTGTGATTCAATTTCACGGTGTACTGGCACATGATTCAATGTTGACTCCGGAATAGAGAAAAAATCTGGTAAAAATACCAGAGTCATTATTGAATCAAAAAATGAAATGGAATTCCCAACTTGAGGTTCAGGATCACTTTCAAGCTCAAGTTCAATTTCGGGAAAAGGATAACTTGCTAAAATGTCAAGGATGTGATGTTGGTCAAGTTCAGGTTGGTATGATGAAATTGAAGCTGGATTTCTAAAATGACATGATTCTTGGGTCCAATCAGTAGAGTTAGGGATATAAGGATCGGTCAAAGGTTGACAAGAAAGACTTTGCTCGCTCTCATTGATCAATTCGCTCATTAATGAGTCTAACCTATTGATAGGCCGTGTAACAGAATTTTGAGTCTGAATCATGTCTTCCATACCTTTTGCAATTAGTTCTTCTTGAAAAGATGACTATGGAAATTGATTTTGAAAATTATGGTGAAATTGTGAGTCCATCAGATTTTGCGAATGCTGCTCAGACTCATGCAAGGGTTCCATACTCAAGTCCAGTATTGATGATTGTTCATTTTGAATCAGTGAGATTGGAAAAGATAAGCAGGACTCTTGAAATTTTGGCTGAGATGATGAGTCCAACATATTTTGAAATCGTTGCAATTTTTCACAAAAGACTTCCAAACGCACTTCTAGCTCAGATTCTTCTTTAATTGGGTGTTCTAGAAAAGAAGTATATGGAGTTTGATTTTGGAAGGATTGTGAATTGAGCAAAATTTGAATTTGTTGTTGGGACTCAAGCATGGCTTCCATACTCCTTTCCAAATTAGATTTTTTCTCAGTTGGTGGAACAGGAAAAGGAGGATATGAAGCAGAATCGGGGAATGAATATTGTGAAAATTGTGGACAAGATAGTTAAAAATTTAACTCGAGGGAGGTGAATCCCCATGAACTCTGTGAAGAGTGAAAGTCATTTAAAAATTATAGTCATATGATTGGGGATATGGGTCATATTGAGTCAGATAATCCCAACTCGACATATATGGTTGGTCTATGTTGTATATAGCCGAGTTGGAGTTATCCGAGTAATATGAGGTCTGGGTGAAATATGGATTCATATTATGATTGAAAGAATTATTGTTGTTAAAATCCATTTCACAATATACAAAAAAAGAAAACAAACAAACAAACAAACAGAAAAAAAGGAGAACAAGCCTATGCTAGGGTTGACTTAGACCTAAACAACTCCTAACTGGTTAGACTGTCCACAGGGGGTATATTGTCAGAATCTGACCACGAGTTAATCGGCCAGGTAGGGGCAAGATCAGTGGGAGGTATCCGTGCCGGAGCAACTGGCCTAATTATGCCAAACCACTGTTCTTCGAGGTTTCGCCTCTCAATCCCCAACCTTAGACACCGATTTGACAAGAGTCAACTTCTAGCAACTTCCCCTTAGGTCAATCTCTTAAATGAGTCTGAGATATCCCTAGGGGCCAACGTCTAGCAAATTTTATTTAGGCTTGTGTTGTATGAGCGGGGAGGTGATTTTTGGGCTAAGGGAGGGTAATGACTTCCCCACCTTATGATGTATTGGGTTTTCCCTTAAGTTTAATTCGTGCAAGTGTGCAATATAGATAAGAATGAACACACAAAGAGAGTAAATCACCCACGTGTGCATCTATTAACTTGGTCATAGCAAAATTTAGCTAAGTGTCCATTTTTACCACAATATGTGCATCTATATACTCTACCATATTTGAAAGCATAATGAGTGTGTGATTTGTGAGCATGAGAGTTGTGAGCATGAAAAGATTTAGCATGTGTAGTGTGAGCATGAGTAGACTTAACATGTGAGGTGTGCTTTTTAGAAATCATGTTCTCAAGTTTCTTTGTATTAAAAGCACAATCATTTAAAACTTTTTCAAAATCATTTATTTTAGATTTAAAAGAAGAAATTTCTTTTTCATCAACAATAGGAGATTTTCCCTTACAAGAAACCTTGTAGGCATTAAACTCATTTTGAAGAGAAATAAGATTAGAAGAAATATCATCTTTTTCTTTAGAAACCATAGCAAGTTGATTTTTAAGAAAAGCAACTTCTTTTAGTAATTTAAAACATTCAATTTTTTTATTGTCATAAGTTTCAGAAAGTTCAACAAAGGCATGTACAAGAACTTCCTTACTTAGTTCATCATCTTCATCATCATGAGATTGAGGGGTTACCTTAGGAGTGTTTGCCATGAAACACATGTTCGCCGTATCCACCTCTTCTTCGGACTCGCTCTCCGAATCCCACGTTGCCTTGTATGCTTTCTTTTCCTCCGGCTTCTTTGGCTTGAAGGAGGAAGTCATCTTTTTCTTAAACTCCGGGCAATCCGCCATGATATGTCCAGGTTTGCGGCAATTGTAGCAAATGATCCTTCTCTCCTCTTTGCCTTCAAATTTCCTCCGGAAGTTGAGCTTGTTCTTCCGGTACAACCTCTTGACATTCCGCACAAGTAGAGTTAGCTCCTCATCATCTTCTTCGTCTTCTTCATCGTCATCATTGGTGGATGAAGTCTTGAAGGCTATGGATTTCTTCTTTGAAGTGGTGGCCTCTTCTCTTGCCTTCTTCTTCATCTCATGGGTCTTTAGGTTCTCAATGAGACTAATGAGGTCCATCTCGTCCTTGTCGTTCAATTCTTTTAAGGTGGTGGCCTTTATCTCCCATGAAGACGGAAGAGCCCGAATCACTTTCCGCACCTTTTGATCGTTGGAGATGTCATCACCTAAGGAAGAAAGACCATTAGTGATTTTAGTAAACCTTGTAATCATACTATCAATAGACTCATCATCAATCATTTTAAATGACTCATATTGGGACCTCAAGAGATCTATCTTAGCTCTCTTGACTTGTGAAGTCCCTTCGTGTGTGACCAATAAGTGTTGTCAAATCTCATAGGCGGATTGGCAATGAATTACCCGTGTAAGGTCATCCTCATTCAAGGCGGTTAATAGGGAGTTTTGGGCCTTGGAGTTAGCCTCATATTCTCTAAAGTTGAAGTCGGTCCAAGTGCTCTCATCACCATCGGGTGCAACATAGGGTTTGGTCAAGGACTTGGCCACTAAGCTACCCAAAGATTGCAAAAATATAGTCATCCTAACCTTCCAAATAGGGAAATTAAGTCCATCAAATTTAGGAGGGGTTTTAATATTATCGGCCATGTTTACTAGTGTATGAATGTATGAATGAAAATGTTGATTAGCAAATTTTAAGGATCTCTCTATGGATGTTAAGCCAAAACCTAGAGTCCAAGCTCTGATACCAATTGAAAATCACCTAGAGGGGGGTGAATAGGTGATAATGCTAATCAATGGACAAATTTAAAAATTAAGATGTAACAATCACCACACAAGATCTACAAGATGAATGAAAGCAAGTAAATATAGCAATAATGAAGATAAGCAAGTAATGAGTGCAAGAATGTAAACCAATCGCAAACACAAGGATATGTTATCGAGGTTCGAGCACCCAGCTCTACTCCCCGCCTTCCCCAGAAGGATTCTAGCTACTTCCACTATCTCAAAGAAATCACAATTACACCGGAGTACCCAACTCCACAATCTCGATTACAAGCAATTTCTGAGTAGTCGAAAGACCACAAACTCTCTCTTTCAAATGTCTCTTCCCTTACAAAAGGTCCTTAGAGAACAATGAGTAGGAATGAAGCTCTTGTTGTAAGTGAAGAAAGAAAATTAAATCAGAGAGTATTTCAAAAAACACTTCAGAAAATGAGAGAGAATTTCAGCACAAAAATCAAGAAACAAATCTCTTTTGAAAGCCTTAAACTTTTGAATTTTTCTTGCAAAAATTGTTGTTAAACAATCACTCCCCAAACACCCCTATTTATAGGAGAGGGCTAGGTTAAGTGATAAAACAATCTTAAGGCTAATTAAGTCATATTAGATTCAAAATATATCCCTAAATCAAATTTTTAAACACAAAAGGACAAAATAAAACAGCTCAGAAAAATGCCCGTTACTGTTCAAACGGCTAGTCCGGTCGACTGGCCGGTCGACCGCACGTACAAAAAATCTGACCGTTGCAGGCCAGCGGTCGACCGCCCGGTCGACCCAATCTAACCGAGAGCAGACTGAGTTACAGTCGGTCGACCGTGCGGTCGACCGCAAAAACGTGCACACTGATATATGTACACCCAGAACTACAGTCGACTGGGCCGGTCGACCGACCAAACCTGACATAGGTCCGGTTGACTGTCCGGTCGACTGGCTCAGGTCAAAAACCAGGTTTTGGACAGAAAATTAAAAGGAGTTTTGATTTTGACAAAAATACTTTTGAACAGGGATTAGCATAGACATAAATATATATCTGTAGGCAAAATCTTGTATGCAGAATATTTTTGTATAAATTATAAGAAATTATTTTGGATTAAGTATGTGCGCAAAAACGTGTGTGATAGAGCTTCAAACCTATCCACTATTCTTTAACAAACTATAAAACTAAAAACAAAATAATTAAAAACTTCTTGAGCAATCTTCAAGTCTTTGAGCCATGCTATCCTTGCTAGAGCCTTCTTCTTCTATGATCCTTCCTTGATGTGCAATATGCCTTCATAGCTTCATGAACCTAGAAGTTGTTGCAATAGCAAGCAATGGCCTCCAAACATGGTACTTATCCTGAAACTTATCTTAAGCAAATTCATTAGTACCAAATAGCTCTTATTTGGTTTGTCATCATCAAAACTCAATAAATGGAGAGTGTAATCTTTTGGGCCAACAATCTCCCCCTTTTTGATGATGACAAAACAAATAGGCTATAAACAAAAATATAGGGGAGGAGAAAACTCCCCCTCAAATTATGCTATATGAAAAACACAAGAATTTATTGAAAACAACAAAACAACAAAAAATGCTCTTGATACTAATTGAAACCAATTGAAATAATACCAATAAAACACAAGAATTCTCAAGAACGCATGAAAACAAAACAAGACAACAAAAACATATATAAACTCATATAAACTCATATGGAACTAAGACCATATAAATTTATTTTTGTCCATGTAAACTTATTCTCCCCCTTTTTGTCATACATCAAAAAGGGTTATGAAAAACATGTCTATTCAATAGCACAAACATTAAGTTCTCCACAAATAAATGAGAATCTAGCAAAATCAAGTGGTTTAGTGAAAATATCGGCTAGTTGTAAATCAGTGGAAACATAATCAATATCTATATCTCCTTTCTCAAAATGATCTCTAAGAAAGTGATATCTAATCTCAATGTGCTTGGTCTTACTATGTTGATTTGCATTCTTAGTCATGTGTATAGTACTAGTATTATCACAAAATATTTTTATATGATCAAAATGCAAATCAAAATCAAGGAGAGTATGTTTCATCCAAAGGACTTGTGCACAACAAGCCCCCGCGGCAACATACTCCGCCTCGGCGGTTGAGAGTGCTACGGAATTTTGTTTCCTAGAGGACCATGAAACAAGACAATTACCAAGAAATTGACATGTCCCACTAGTACTCTTTCTATCTACTCTACAACCCGCATAGTCGGCATCCGAATAACTCGTCATTGAGAAATCTCCGGTTTTCGGATACCATAGACCCATCCCAATAGTGCCCTTAATATAACGAATAATGCGTTTTACCGCAATAAGATGGGACTCTTTAGGACACGATTGAAATCTAGCACAAAGACACACACTAAACATGATATCCAGCCTACTTGTCGTTAAATATAAAAGACTTCCTATCATGCTTCTATATAATTTAATATCAACATTTTTACCTTGGTCATCTTTATCAAGCTTGGTTGTAGTTGCCATGGGAGTGTTGCAAGTCTTTGAGCCTTCAAGTCCAAACTTCTTTACAAGTTCCTTTGCGTACTTGGCTTGACTTATGAACGTCCCGTTTTGCAATTGCTTGATTTGGAGTCCAAGGAAGAAATTGAGCTCACCCATTGAAGACATTTCAAATTCAAGTTGCATGACCTTTTCAAAATCCTTGCATAAAAGCTCATTAGTAGAACCAAAAATTATATCATCTACATAAATTTGCACAATTAATATATCATTATCAACATGCTTAGTAAATAGAGTTGTGTCTACTTTGCCTTTAACAAAATCATTTGAAATTAGAAAACTAGAAAGCCTTTCATACCAAGCTCTAGGAGCTTGTTTCAATCCATATAAAGCTTTATCAAGTTTAAAAACAAAATCGGGATGAACATGATCAACAAAACCGGGAGGTTGAGAAACATAAACTTCTTCATTAATAAAACCATTCAAAAATGCACTTTTCACATCCATTTGAAAAAGTTTAAAATTTTTGAAAGATGCAAAAGCTAGTGTCATCCGTATGGCTTCAAGCCGTGCTACGGGTGCAAAGGTCTCCTCAAAGTCAATTCCTTCAACTTGAGTGTAACCTTGGGCCACTAACCTAGCTTTATTCCTAATGACATTTCCGGACTCATCCATCTTGTTTCTAAAGATCCACTTAGTACCAATTATTGGTCTATCGTGGGGCTTAGGAACAAGATGCCAAACTTGGTTGTGCTCAAATTGATTGAGTTCCTCTTGCATGGCAAGCAACCAATATGGGTCCGTCTCGGCTTCGAGAATGCCTTTGGGTTCAAAATGAGAAATGAAAGCAAAGTTACCACATAGGTCATGGAGTTTGGAGCGTGTTGTGACTCCTTTAGATGCGTCACCTAAGATGAGCTCCTTAGGATGATTTGAAGCGTATCTCCAAGCTTTAGGAAGCGGTTAAGAGCTTTCCTCTTTATCCTCTTGAACATCACCAATTGATTCTTGCTTTTCTTCTTGAGCGGGTGAGTCCTTCAAGGATAGTCTCTCCATGTCTTCACCTAATGGTTCAGTCTCTACAACATTCTCAACAACAACATTAGATTCTTCAAACTTAACATGCATGGTTTCTTCAATAGTAAGTGAAGATCTATTAAAAACTCTATATGCTTTGCTAGTAGAAGAATATCCAACAAAGATAGCTTCATAAGCCTTAGCATCAAACTTACCAAATTCTCCTTAGTATTTAAAACAAAACACTTGCATCCAAAAACTTTAAAATATGCAACATTTGGTTTTCTAGAATGATACATTTCAAAAGATGTTTTGGAAGAATTTTTACACATATAAATACAATTTGAAATATAGCATGCGGTGTTTACGGCCTCGGCCCATAAATATTGAGGGATGTCATATTCACTTATCATTGTCCTAACCATCTCTTGAAGTGTTCTATTTTTCCTTTCCACTACTCCATTTTGTTGTGGAGTCCTAGGACAAGACATTTCATGCTTGATTCCCTTTTCATCACAATAAGTCATGAAGAGTTGGTTAACAAACTCACCACCTCTATCACTCCTTATTCTCAAAATCGAAAAACCTTTTTCTTTTTCAACCCTTTTTCGAAAGATTTTGAAATATGAAAATGTTTGATCTTTACTTTGCAAGAAGAAAACCCAAGTGAAACGGGAAAAATCATCAACTAAAACAAATGCAAATCTACTGCCATTTAAACTTTTAGTTTGTGTTGGTCCAAAAAGATCCATATGAATTAGTTCTAAGGGCCTAGTAGTCATGATATCCTTAATTGGTTTGAAGGAAGACTTGGTTTGTTTCCCAAGTTGGCACGCACCACAAATGCGATCTTTCTCAAACTTCAAGCAAGGTATACCCTTTACTAAATCCTTAGAATTAATTCTAGCAAGATGGTCAAAAGATGCATGTCCTAATCTTCTATGCCAAAGCCAAGAATTTTCATCAAAAGCATTCAAGCATTTAGTAGAACAATCTAAATTAAGCATGTCAATGATATAAACATTATTGTCACGAAAACCGGTAAGAATACAAACATCGGATTTAACATCAAAAATCTTGCAAGAAGAATCATCAAAAACAACTTTAAGTCCACGGTCACAAAGTTGACTAATGCTAAGCAAATTATGTTTTAAACCATCTACTAAAACAACATTCTCTATAATAGGAGATGCACCAATTTGAATGTTACCTATACCGATGATAGTTCCTTTGGAGTCATCCCCGAAGGTGACGGAGCCACCTTCCATGTACCTTGATAGGGTTGTAAAGTTGTTGATATCCCACGTCATATGTCTGGAACAACCACTATCAAGGTACCACCGTTCCCTACGTCTTGGAGCCTTGGTGTGTACCTACATCAAATAATTTAGGACTTGATTTTGGTACCCACATTTTCTTGGGTCCTAGGGGGTTAGTTTCATTAACCCAAACAAGATTATTTGATCTATTAACTTGGTCATAGCAAAATTTAGCTAAGTGTCCATTTTTACCACAATATGTGCATCTATATACTCTACCATATTTGAAAGCATAATGAGTGTGTGATTTGTGAGCATGAGAGTTGTGAGCATGAAAAGATTTAGCATGTGTAGTGTGAGCATGAGTAGACTTAACATGTGAGGTGTGCTTTTTAGAAATCATGTTCTCAAGTTTCTTTGTATTAAAAGCACAATCATTTAAAACTTTTTCAAAATCATTTATTTTAGATTTAAAAGAAGAAATTTCTTTTTCATCAACAATAGGAGATTTTCCCTTACAAGAAACCTTGTAGGCATTAAACTCATTTTGAAGAGAAATAAGATTAGAAGAAATATCATCTTTTTCTTTAGAAACCATAGCAAGTTGATTTTTAAGAAAAGCAACTTCTTTTTGTAATTTAAAACATTCAATTTTTTTATTGTCATAAGTTTCAGAAAGTTCAACAAAGGCATGTACAAGAACTTCCTTACTTAGTTCATCATCTTCATCATCATGAGATTGAGGGGTTACCTTAGGAGTGTTTGCCATGAAACACATGTTCGCCGTATCCACCTCTTCTTCGGACTCGCTCTCCGAATCCCACGTTGCCTTGTATGCTTTCTTTTCCTCCGGCTTCTTTGGCTTGAAGGAGGAAGTCATCTTTTTCTTAAACTCCGGGCAATCCGCCATGATATGTCCAGGTTTGCGGCAATTGTAGCAAATGATCCTTCTCTCCTCTTTGCCTTCAAATTTCCTCCGGAAGTTGAGCTTGTTCTTCCGGTACAACCTCTTGACATTCCGCACAAGTAGAGTTAGCTCCTCATCATCTTCTTCGTCTTCTTCATCGTCATCATTGGTGGATGAAGTCTTGAAGGCTATGGATTTCTTCTTTGAAGTGGTGGCCTCTTCTCTTGCCTTCTTCTTCATCTCATGGGTCTTTAGGTTCCCAATGAGACTAATGAGGTCCATCTCGTCCTTGTCGTTCAATTCTTTTAAGGTGGTGGCCTTTATCTCCCATGAAGACGGAAGAGCCCGAATCACTTTCCGCACCTTTTGATCGTTGGAGATGTCATCACCTAAGGAAGAAAGACCATTAGTGATTTTAGTAAACCTTTTAATCATACTATCAATAGACTCATCATCAATCATTTTAAATGACTCATATTGGGACCTCAAGAGATCTATCTTAGCTCTCTTGACTTGTGAAGTCCCTTCGTGTGTGACCAATAAGTGTTGCCAAATCTCATAGGCGGATTGGCAATGAATTACCCGTGTAAGGTCATCCTCATTCAAGGCGGTTAATAGGGAGTTTTGGGCCTTGGAGTTAGCCTCATATTCTCTAAAGTTGAAGTCGGTCCAAGTGCTCTCATCACCATCGGGTGCAACATAGGGTTTGGTCAAGGACTTGGCCACTAAGCTACCCAAAGATTGCAAAAATATAGTCATCCTAACCTTCCAAATAGGGAAATTAAGTCCATCAAATTTAGGAGGGGTTTTAATATTATCGGCCATGTTTACTAGTGTATGAATGTATGAATGAAAATGTTGATTAGCAAATTTTAAGGATCTCTCTATGGATGTTAAGCCAAAACCTAGAGTCCAAGCTCTGATACCAATTGAAAATCACCTAGAGGGGGGGTGAATAGGTGATAATGCTAATCAATGGACAAATTTAAAAATTAAGATGTAACAATCACCACACAAGATCTACAAGATGAATGAAAGCAAGTAAATATAGCAATAATGAAGATAAGCAAGTAATGAGTGCAAGAATGTAAACCAATCGCAAACACAAGGATATGTTATCGAGGTTCGAGCACCCAGCTCTACTCCCCGCCTTCCCCAGAAGGATTCTAGCTACTTCCACTATCTCAAAGAAATCACAATTACACCGGAGTACCCAACTCCACAATCTCGATTACAAGCAATTTCTGAGTAGTCAAAAGACCACAAACTCTCTCTTTCAAATGTCTCTTCCCTTACAAAAGGTCCTTAGAGAACAATGAGCAGGAATGAAGCTCTTGTTGTAAGTGAAGAAAGAAAATTAAATCAGAGAGTATTTCAAAAACCACTTCAGAAAATGAGAGAGAATTTCAGCACAAAAATCAAGAAACAAATCTCTTTTGAAAGCCTTAAACTTTTGAATTTTTCTTGCAAAAATTGTTGTTAAACAATCACTCCCCAAACACCCCTATTTATAGGAGAGGGCTAGGTTAAGTGATAAAACAATCTTAAGGCTAATTAAGTCATATTAGATTCAAAATATATCCCTAAATCAAATTTTTAAACACAAAAGGACAAAATAAAACAGCTCAGAAAAATGCCCGTTACTGTTCAAACGGCTAGTCCGGTCGACTGGCCGGTCGACCGCACATACAAAAAATCTGACCGTTGTAGGCCAGCGGTCGACCGCCCGGTCGACCCAATCTAACCGAGAGCAGACTGAGTTACAGTCGGTCGACCGTGCGGTCGACCGCAAAAACGTGCACACTGATATATGTACACCCAGAACTACAGTCGACTGGGCCGGTCGACCGGCCAAACCTGACATAGGTCCGGTCGACTGTCCGGTCGACTGGCTCAGGTCAAAAATCAGGTTTTGGACAGAAAATTAAAAGGAGTTTTGATTTTGACAAAAATACTTTGAACAGGGATTAGCATAGACATAAATATATATCTGTAGGCAAAATCTTGTATGCAGAATATTTTTGTATAAATTATAAGAAATTATTTTGGATTAAGTATGTGCGCAAAAACGTGTGTGATAGAGCTTCAAACCTATCCACTATTCTTTAACAAACTATAAAACTAAAAACAAAATAATTAAAAACTTCTTGAGCAATCTTCAAGTCTTTGAGCCATGCTATCCTTGCTAGAGCCTTCTTCTTCTATGATCCTTCCTTGATGTGCAATATGCCTTCATAGCTTCATGAACCTAGAAGTTGTTGCAATAGCAAGCAATGGCCTCCAAACATGGTACTTATCCTAAAACTTATCTTAAGCAAATTCATTAGTACCAAATAGCTCTTATTTGGTTTGTCATCATCAAAACAATAAATGGAGAGTGTAACCTTTTGGGCCAACAGTAAGTACAAATAATATATATATATGTATGAAAAATTAGATACCAATCGAAATTGATACTACATGAAGAGTAAGCATACATATAGAAAACATATATATGAGTATACAAAAAAATGTCAATATTGATACCAATTGAAATGATCCAATGATACCAATTGAAAACATAACATGATCAAGTGTATAACTCATAATCCTTTCCACCCATTTCATGCTCATGTTTAAAAGATTTTCAATATTAACATACAAGGCATGGTCGCCCAACCAACTGCCCGTAGAAGGTAGGGGTTTTTAAAAATAGGTTTGAAAATAAAATATGTTTGAAAACTCTACCATGTGAAGAATACAAACTAGTTAAAAGAAAAATTTATAAACTAGTACGAAATCCTTCAAGTAAGGAATAAAACAAAATTATATTTCATGAAATATGAAACTCACATAATATCCAACACTCAAAGTCAATAAAGCATGAATATGACTCATGAAAATAAAACATGAGTAAATAAGAAGAGTGAGTGTACAAATATAATGTGAAGAACATAATCATGAAAGGTAGACAATAAGCTCAATAGAAATTCCTTTAAACATGAAAACATGAAAAATCGTCAAAACTAAATTTTCATTAAAACAATTTATACTTCAAGACATATGTATGTTTTGGCAAAACAAGAAGTATACATACATCTCCCTAAACACAATTGAGTCCATAATAAAGATTTGCATGACAAGCAAATGACTCAAGGGGTATACATGTATATCTTAAGGTTTAGCAAAATAGACATATACATGAAGTGAAAACACATGATCATAAAACATGTCCTAAGATGGGAGTACAAGTTAAAATGCATGAATCATCAAAATTAGACTATACTAGCACATCTAATGGGTACAAATGAGCGTTCAAGCACAAACATATAATGATCTATTTGTGGCCCGCTATACGTACAAGTATATATCCTAGTTTTAATGAAAACTAACATTTTTAAACAAGTAATCAAAACATGAAGCATAAAAAAAAATCATAAACATTCATATGATTATTATGTATATGCATATGCATTAGATCTAGGACATACATATTAGTTTAAAACAAAGTGAGAACACAAAGATATAAGTCCATATTAAACATGGGTGTCTCAAATAACTAACATGTATATCACTAATCTAACTAACATGGCATAATCATAATAATCAATAAACCAAGACATGCTATAAATCGATGAACATGAAAAGCATGCAAACATAAATAAGGAGTAAGAGATCATTACCAAAACCTAGAAGGCAACTCTCCAAGACATATGTATGTTTTGGCAAAACAAGAAGTATACATACATCTCCCTAAATACAATTGAGTCCATAATAAAGATTTGCATGACAAGCAAATGACTCAAGGGGTATACTTGTATATCTTAAGGTTTGGCAAAATAGATATATACATGAAGTGAAAACACATGATCATAAAACATGTCCTAAGATGGGAGTACAAGTTAAAATGCATAAATCATCAAAACTAGACTATACTAGCACATCTAATGGGTACAAATGAGCGTTCAAGCACAAATATATAATGATCTATTTGTGGCCCACTATACGTACAAGTATATATCATAGTTTTAATGAAAACTAACATTTTTAAACAAGTAATCAAAACATGAAGCATCAAAAAAAAAAATCATAAACATTCATATGATTATTATGTATATGCATATGCATTAGATCTAGGACATACATATTAGTTTAAAACAAAGTGAGAACACAAAGATACAAGTCCATATTAAACATTGGTGTCTCAAATAACTAACATGTATATCACTAATCTAACTAACATGGCATAATCATAATAATCAATAAACAAGACATGCTATAAATCAATGAACATGAAAAGCATGCAAACATAAATAAGGAGTAAGAGATCATTACCAAAACCTAGAAGGCAACTCTCCAAGTCTCCAAAACACGGTGGTTTTCCCACCAAACTCCCCTTGAAAGTGATGCATCTAAATTGTCATCTTTAAGCTCGGAACACATCCACCTCAAGGCACCAATACTCTCACGTCATGCGAGAGCCCACACCTACATCAAATACAATAGGGGTGGTCTTTGGTACCCATATCCTTTTGGGTCCATGGGGGTTAGCACCTTTCCTAACCCAAACAAATTTAGTTACTAAATTAGAATCATGTATACGATCATAGCAAAATTTTGCAAGGTGGCCCTTACGTCCACAATGTGTACAAGTGTACACATGAGCATACATCGTGTTATGGGTGTGTCCGTGATGAGCATGTGTATGCCGTGTATGGTGTTCATGCAAAGATGGAACTTGTTTCTTTCAAAACATAGATTCCAAGCATGTATGGTTCATGGCACATTGGCTCAAAGTGGAGCTCAAACAATCCATATTCTTCTTTAATAAATTTATATCATTTTCAATATTAGAAGAAGTGGAACATGCAATAGGTGAGCTATAAGACAAAGCTACACTGGCATGACAAACATGAGTATCTATATCATTTTGCAAAGAGATATTTTTCTTTAAAACAATTTCCAAGTCCTTTGAAATTGAATCAATTTTTATTTTCAAGGATTCATTTTCTTTTACAACAAAATTAAGTTTTGAAGTTAACACTTTATTTTTCTTTAAAACATCATTACAATCATTTCTATTTTTCAAAATCTCATTTTCCTTTAGGGCAAGGTCTAATTGAGATTTAAGTGAGTCACGTTCACTTGATATCTCTTCCTTCTCTTGCAAAATCAAATCAAGTCTTGAACATAAATCTTGTTTTCATCTTTTAGTTCAAAACTCTTCTTCTTTAAATATTATATTTTTCTAAAAGTTTTTCACAAACAATAGAAAGTTCTTCATTCAAGGCATTGGCATCAATATTTTCATCACATGAAGAACTAGCATCATCACTATCTAATTGAGTTTCCGAGTATACCTCAAGGGAGTCATTCCCTTGGACCATATAGCATTGTTGCTCGGATTCTCCACTAGATTCATCCTCCGTTTGGATTGGCAATTGAAGCTTGGAGGTGGTCAACGTGTTCCATACTGCAAAGGCGGAATCACAGTTAGAAACAAGCATAAGATATTCTTTGTTAAGCGTGCTTCTAAGTGCCTCAAGAGCTTGTGCATTGGCCTCTATATGCTTGTTATCACTAGGGAAGGATTTCTTGGTAATAGCAAGGTAAACATGCAAGCCTAGGGTTTTTAAATACATGGACATCCTAAATTTTCATATGTCAATGTTGGAGACATCAAACATAGGAGGTGACAAGCAATCCATGGGTGTGTGCAAACAATATATGTGCAAAATGCAAATGATAGTTAGCTAACCAAGATCACACTCCTAGGTGGTTAAACCAAATATCAGGAGCGTAGGCTCTGATACCAATTAAAATCACCTAGAGGGGGGGTGAATAGGTGATAAGGCTAATCTAATGAACTAAATGCGAAAATTAAAAACTAATTGCTACAACACTTAGTGCAACCAACGAGTGTAGCCGAACTCCCCGTGAAGGGCTCTGGACTAACTCCTCTTGATTCCTCTGAATAAGAGTTGAGGCGCTATATGAAGCTCTCGTGTTTAAGCACAAGTGAGGCACACAAACACACAAGCATGTATATGATATGGCAAAGTAAAGCAATGCACAAATAAAGAGAGAGAGTTAAGAGATAATGGATCAAACGCAAACAACAAGATGTGTTTCGAGGTTCGAGGACCGAGCTCTACGTCCCCACCTTCACCGAGAAGGATTTCCAATCTACTAGGAGTACCAAACTCCTCTCTCAACCAATACAACCTCCACCGAGGCAATACAAAGGGTCTACCGAAGACCGGAATACCGAACTCCACCAATCCAACCAATACAACCTTCACCGAGGCAACACAAACACCACCTCACACAAGAGGGGTCGGCCCTTAGCCAAATAACCACAATCCACCTCACACTTGAGGGATAGGCCCGTAGCCAACACCAACTCCACCTCTCACTAGAGGGAGTAAATTATAATCTCAACCTCTACCAAAGAGAGAGCTAACCACCACTCCAAATCAACCTCTACCAAAGAGGGATACAACAAATAAAGGAGGGTACAACAAAGTGGTATATCTCAACCACAAACCAATTTTCCACAAATAAATGATCCTATAGAATAGAATAGGAGATATAGCTCAAGCGTGAAAAACCAAGAGTTTGGAAACAAAAACACAAAGAAAAGTACTTGGGAAAACAACTTGTATTTGATAGAAATGAAGAACTAAGCAAATATCCCAAATTCAAATTTTCTTTGATTTTTCTAAACCCTAAAAACAAATAAGATGAATCCTTTTGGCACTAAAACACTTTTGAAAACTAGTTTAAAACACTAGAGAAACTCTGTATATTTTGCTCTTCAAATCTTAGAGGAAAACTCAAACCAATGGGGTATATAAAGCCCCAATCAAAAACTAGCCGTTAGGCTGAACTGTCAGCCTTGGCGGCTGGCGGTCGACCGCCCGGTTGACCGCCAACGGTCAAATTTTTGACCGTTGGAGGCTAGCGGTCGACCGCCCGGTCGACCGTCCCAATCCAGAGAGCAAATGCTCTCTGGCCGGTCGACCGCTCGGTCGACCGTCCATGCCTTACGGTCGACCGGTCGGTCGACCGTCCCCACCCGAGAGTGGGGTACTTGCAGTCGGTCGACCGCTCGGTCGACCGGCCCAAGTGGCTGGCCAAGCGTGCACGTTTTGTGCACGTCAGTCGACCGGTCCGGTCGACCGACTCTGGGTCCGGTCGACCGGCCCGGTCGACCGCCAGAGCCTGGCAGGCTGCTATTAGGGACAGAAAAACTTAGTTTTTAATATTCTATAAAATCGCATAAATCCTCTAAAAATCCACAAAAATAATTTTAGCATAATACATTTAAATAAAAACTTGTCTGAAAAATTTCAACACAAATTTCAAACTTTTTGAACCATTTTTGTGTTATGGAAATTTCGCCGAAAACCAAAATCCGTATTTTTCCAAACTTGAATTTTTCAAATGAAAATTCGTTTTGTCCAAAACTTATTCAAATACAAAAACATGATACTTAAACACTTTTAGGCATGTTGCATATGGACACAAGTCCAATATACAAGAAATAGATATATATCCATGTTTTTGACTTTAATTCCAAAAATATGTTTTGTAAAAACACAAAACCTAAATACATGAATAGGTATGTCAAACTAAGTTTATTTAAGATATGAAGCATGCATGTATATAGAACACATCTAATATACATTAAACCATGTAAACTTGTTTTGAATCTATCTATTCATGAAAACCAAGATCGGTTAAACCAAAAACCAAAATAAAACATGAAAACTAGAAACACGTGTGTGTGTTGTGAACTTGAGCATATCACACTATTCTAATCTTTACAAATGGATCTAAAACATAATCTAAACTAGGTACCGATGTCTACTTGACGAACTCCATCTTCAAGTTGGCTCGATCCAAACCGTGATCCACCGAGCTTGACTCCAACGAGTGCTATATATGATCTTGATGCTCGGGCTCTGGAATCATCAAGTGAAAGGCTTCAAAACTCCTTTGTTGAAGCTAATCACCAACTAATATCTTGATTAAAGATCTGAAACTAAACATCACAAGATTATTAGTAAACATAACTACATGAGTTAATCATCATCAAAACTAGAGTGGAAGGCCTCTGGGCCAACACTCATGCTCATACACATGACACCATGTATGCTCATGTGTACACGTGTACACATTGTGGACGTAAGGGCCACCTTGCAAAGTTTTGTTATGATAGAGTATATAATGTAAATTTTGCAAATAAGTTTGTTTGGGTTAGGAAAGGTCTAACCCCCATGGACCCAATAAGGTATGGGTACCAAAATTCACCCCTATTATATTTGATGTAGGTGTGGGCCCTCACATGACGTGAGAGGCATTGGTGCCTGATGGTGGATGCTTTATACTTGATGGACAATACTTTAGAAGCATCACCATCAAGGAAGTTTGGTGGAAGGACCACCATAGTTTAGAGATCTAGAGATTAGCCCTATTAGTTTTGGTAACTATCTCTAACTCCTTATTTGTTTACATGCTTTTAGATTATTGATTTTTAGCGTGTTATGTTTTAATGCTCATTATGCTTAAATGCCATGTTATTTAGACTTATGACATACATGTATAGTAATTGAGATACACCCATGTTCATATGGATTCACATTTTATGTTCTTACTATAGTTTAATTATTGTGTATATCATAACTCTAAGACATGTGCATTTACATAATGATCATGTTTGTTTATGATTTAGCACTTCATGGTTTTGATTACATGTTCAAATATAGTTTTCATTAAAACTTGTGCATATACTCGTACAACTAGTGAGCCACATTTGACTATTATATGTTTGTGCCTAATTACTCATTTGTACCCACTAGATGTACTAGTATAGCCTAGTTTTGATAATTCTCGCATTTCAACTTGTATTCCCTATTTTTGGACATGTTGTAAATAAAAATGTATTTAGCTTCATGTATATGGTAATTTTGTTAAAACTATTGGATATACATGCATACCCTTGAGTCACTTGCCTTCATGCAAATTCTATTATAGACTCAATTGTGTTTGGGATATATATGTATACTTCTAGTTTAGACAAAACATACATATGTCTTGAAGTTAGTATTGTTTTGATGAAAATTAATTTTTTTATGTTTTTTTACGAAGGAACTTCGTTGAGCTTAAATGTTTTATTTCATGATTTTGTTAATTACATGTCTTTTACGCTCTATATTTGATGTTTACTCATGAATTTTTGTTTCATGAGACTATATGAATTTTATTGCAATTTGAGCGTCGATGATCGTGTGATTTTCATGTTTTCATAGATTCATTCATGTTTTTATTTCTTGCTTGAGGGACTTCGTACTAGTTTTCAAGATTATCATAAAACTAGCTGAGCATTTTCTCATTTTTGGAAGAGTTTTCAATTATGTTAAAACTATTTTCAAATCTTATTTTTGAAAACCCTTTCCTTCCAAGGGCGGCTGGATGGGCGACCATGCCTTGTATGCTCAAATTGAAAATCATTATAAACATGTGCATGAAAGGGAGGTAGTATGAGTTATACTCTTCATCCTCATTGTATTTTCAATTGGAATCACAATTGATATTTTCATATATGTATACTCATATTTATATTTTCTATATATGTATGCTTCAAACTTCAAATAGTATCAATTTCAATTGGTATTTATATATATATATATATATATATATATATATATATATATATATATATATATATGACTTGATTGTGCTTACAATATCTTTAAATCTTAAAGCACAAATTCTGTTTCTACTAAGCTTGATTTACTCCTTAATTTCAATTATTTTTCAATTGGTATCTTATACAAGCTTATGTATTGTTTTTATTAGTATTTCATAAAGGGAAGAAAAATTCATATTTTATCTTTCAATCGATTTTATTTTCAATTGATATCTTACTCCTACTTTTTATGATGAAAAATATTTGTTTTGGTATATGCTAACATTTTCAATATGGGTATCAATAATCTTAAATTGGTATTATTCTCAATTTGGTATCTTTATTGTAAAATGAGTGTATTTCTAAAGAAATTTAGTTTCTATTTTCAATTGGTTTTTACTTTCAATTGGTATCAATATCTATAATATATATTTCAATTAGTATCAAAAACGTATAATGTGTCATTTTCGCTTGGTATCAAAATTCACAAGACATTTTAAATTGGTATCAAGATATTTTCAATTGGTATCTTTAGTATCTTAAAAATTTTGTTTACTTTCAATTGGTATCTTAAAAATGTTTTGTTTATTTTCAATTGATATCATAAATTGGTATCAAAATGTTTCGATTTATACCGTTATCATAAATTGATAAATTTTTTAATTGGTATCATTGTGTTTTGATATGTTTTGCTTATATGTAAGGGAAGCTTAACATCTTCTCTTTATATAGATTCATGTTGAGTGTATCTCTTATTGAGGAGCTTGACCTCTCTTCTCTATATCTTACACGTATGTAGAGGGAGCTTCACTCTCCTTTTATACATTGTATAATATGCGTTATGTGATTAGGGTTTAGTCGTCTCTTTTTCATATAATGCATGTATGCAGGGGGAGTTAACTTTACTTCTCTCCTCTTCATGAATGAATATCGCATATACATCCTTCTTGTTTGATTTGACGAAAAGGGGGAGAAATTTTTTTTAGTTTATTTATGTCCCTTTGTTGATGATTTGACAAAAAGGGGGAGAGGAATTTTGGAGTTTTATATATGCATGTTTATTTCATTTCCTTGTTTTATACAAAAGGGGTAGAAGAATTTTGAGTTTTATGTATGCATATATGTTTTTGTTTATGCAAAAAGGGGAGAAGTATTTGGAAAGTTTATTTCCTCATTTATGCATATTTGTGTTATTTAATTTATGCATTTCATTGAATATCTTTATGTTTATTGCTATGCATGAGTTAAGGGGGAGTTTCTGTGAAGCTTAACTTTAATCCATGCATATATAACTCCATGAGTTTTGTCATCATCAAAAAGGGAGAGATTGTTGGCCCAGAGGCCCATCACTCTAGTTTTGATGATGATTAACTCATGTAGTTATAGTTTTCTAATAATCTTGTGTTTAAATAGTTTCAGTGATTGACCAAGATATTAGTAGATGTTTAGTTTCAACAAAGGAAAGCTTTTACATGTTGATTCATGAGCTCGCACATCAAGATCGCATCTAGCACTGGGTTGGAGTCAAGCTCGTTGGATCGCGTTTGGATCGAGTCAGCTTGGAGACAAGAAGACTTTGATTTGTGTTTAGTTTAGTATGTTTTAGATCTTGTGTAAAGGTAGATAGTGTTGATATGCTCAAGTTCACACACACACACAAGTTTAAAGTATACTGGTTTTGGTTTTCGATTTAACCGGTTTTGGATTTCATGTCAAAAACATAGATATATATCTTTTATGTATATTGCATTCTATCCATATGCAACATGCTTCAAAGTTGTTTTATTATTACGTTTTTATATTTACATGAGTTTTGGAGAAAATGATTTTTCATTTCAAATATCCAAGTTTTGGAAAATACAGATTTTGTATTTAAGCTTAATTTCAATATCACAAAAATGGTTCAAATTGTTTATAATATGTGCTGAATTTTAATCACACATATTTGTATTTCAAAGATCTTATAAGAACTTATTTTTGTGAAATTTATGAGTTTTTATGGGATTTAATTGAAGTTAAAAAGACAAGTTTTCAATACCCTTTAATCCTAGTCAGACTGCTCTGGCGGTCGACCGACCGGTCGACCGGACCAGGAGTCGGTTGATCGTCACGGTCGATCGATCTGCACGGGACGTGCACAAAAGCCAGCCTATTCGCGCGGTCGACCGCGCGATCGACCGACTGAAAGCACCCCACTCTCGGGTGGGGGCCGGTCGACCAGGCGGCCGACCGGAGGCACAACGGTCATAAAAATGACCGTTGGCCGATCGACCGGGCGGTCGACCGGAAGGGCAATTTTGCCCTTTCCAGACTGCCAACGGGCAGATTTTTGAGGGGTTTAAAAAAGCCCCCCTCTTAAGTTGTTTTTAACAAGATTTTAGAGAAGAAAATTTTCTATCTTTCAAGTGTTTTTCAGCAAGAGTTTTTGTGGTTAAAAGTTTTATTTATTTGTTTTAAAGGGGTGAAAAAATCAAAGAAAAAGAGAAGTCTGTGGGAATTATTTTTATTCTTCATTTCTATTTTATCTTAGGAGTTTTCTCAAGTATTTTCTTTGTGATTTTGATTTCCAAACTCTTTATTTTCTCACACTTGAACTATCTATCTATCATATCTATAGGATCTTTATTTTGTGAGAAAAATTAGTTTGTGATTTAGTGAGACCACCAAGAGTTGTAAACCTCTTTTAATTTGTGTTTGTTGTAGTTCCTCTTGTGTAGAGGTGATTGTGAATGTTGTGTTGGTATCCCTCTAAGTCTAGAGGTTATTGAAGTTGTTGTTTTGGCTTTATGCCTATCCCTCTAGTGAGAGGTGATTGTTTTTTGGCTTAGTGCCTTATCCCTCTATTGAGAGGTTGATCTTGTGTGGCTTAGTGCCTTGCCTCTTGTATAAAGGTTGTGGTTGTTTGAGCAAGGAGTTGTGTACTCTAAAGTTGTATAACCCAAATCCTCAGTGAAAATTCCCTGTGTGGGAAGTCATGTGTGGACAATTTAGTGAAAATCCTTCTGCGTGAAGGCGGGGACGTAGAGCAGTGGCTCGAACCTCAAAACATATCTTGGTGTTTGCGATTGATCCATTATCTCTAAATTCTCTCTCTTTTTTATATCTTGCATTGATACATATTTCTCATATCATTTATATGCTTGGTATTGTTTGTGTGCCTCACTTGTGTTGAACCAAGAGAGCTTTACATAGCACCTCAACTCTTATTTAGAGGAATTTAGAGGAGGTAGTCTAGAGCCCATCACCGGAAATTCGGCTACATTCTTTGGTTACACTAAGTATGTTGTAATTTATTTTTAATTCCGCATCATTTGTCATTAGATTAGCCATACATCTATTCACCCCCCTCTAAGTGTACTTTCAGGTGTTTGAGTGGGAAGGATTTGACCTCAAATCCTTTCGGAAGGACACAAGTCTCTCTCTCTCTCTCTCTCTCTCTCTCTCTCTCTCTCTCTCCGCGCGCGCGCGCGCTTGTGCACCTCTGTTTCTATTGGTTGGAAGAGAATAAGAAACAATAACACGATACATTTTTACTAATTTTCTACTGGGAAAAAAGACGGGAAAAATGTGGTATGTTATGGTCTCTTTATTAGCTACCGGTCAAATGTGAACATTTGACATTTATCCATATATTAATAATTTAGAATTAATATTCATCACTGGGGGATATTTTGATATGTTCCCTGTATGCATGAACTCAAACAAATAAACAAAAGTGTGGACGAAAAAGTTGCTCTACATGCCTCTCTTTAATTTTAACTTCTTATCTTAATGATTTGTATTCATTATATAAAATAATATTACATGAGAACAATAGTAAAACTCTAAATATATAGATTTTGCATACCGCAATAAATCCATCAAGAATAAAGATATTTAGATCTCGTACCAGACCATTCTACAGCGGCAACCTTCTAGAAGAAAGAAGATATTACTGCACAATACTTTTTCCTCCCTCTTTGTAGTAAAATTAGAGTTTCTGATCCTGTAAAGACAACCAGCCGAATTAGAATTAGTACTGAAAGAACCAACTCTCATGGAACAAAATTGTTGGAGGAGATTTGGTTCTTATCGTCAAGGTTAGGGTTAGGGTTTTGGGGATGGGGCCTGTACTTTTTGGCTAGTGGAGTGGAGTGGTGCTGGGTCTGAGACTGAGAGATAGAGCTTTAATGGGGCCCTTGATTGATTGCTTAAATTTGGAGTGTCGGCGAAGCCATTGTTGGGGTATGGCTTTGTTGTGTGCGGTCCAATGGAGCATCAACATGAGAACAGGGTCCATTCACAGAGAGAGAGAGAGAGAGAGAGAGAGAGAGAGAGAGATGTGGCAGTTTCCAACCCAAAAGCTAAGCATATGAATGAGACGAACACAACGTGAGGTTGGTTTGCAGAGAAAGGGAGGATCAAATAATAATATTAAAGAGGTTTGGATGTTACGTATGGGGGAGGTCAATGTAGATGTGGGGGTTAGTTAGGATGCATTGTTTGACATGACCTCACCTGAGCAATATTAACAGTTAACAGGCCTGGGCTACCTGCTAACCTTGTTGCCTATTAAAAAGGTAGTTCCTTTATTTGCACATGAACCATTTGGAGTACTGCTTCATTGGCATTTTGGTATCCACTTGGTTAGTTGAGACTTTTAGGTGAGAAATGAATCTGTTGGGTTTTTCAAAAAATATTCCATTTTTGCATATGTAGATAGAAAACAAGAATTCTATTGCCTGGTTTAAATAATATTCTAGTGAAAACAGATGAATGTTTTCTTGTTCTATTTTGCCAAAATGAATCTTAATAAACACTCTTTCCCTATTATCTATTTAAACATAACAGTATAGCCCTCAACGCTTACTGAGAGTGTGAACTTTTTGTGCTACAGAAGATATATATAATGTTGATATATAAGAGCCACCAAGATTGAAATTAGATCAAAATGTTTTTAAAATTGTATATTGAAAAAGTATCACCGTGTAAAGTCTAGATATTAATCCATAAGAAAGAGATCCATCTCTGCATCTTTTGAGTTTTAATGCAATTAAAAATCTACATCCTGTCTGGCATTTCATTTTATCCTACCATTTTGGTGTTGAATGAAGTGTAGATGGGGCCTGTTTTTTACAATTCGAGCTTATTTAGAGGGCACGACACTTCTTTTTTTATGATTGTCAGTCTAATAAACCACTTGAAGAACTATAATAGCTAAACTATGTTAACATGAAATTAGTTCTCATACTAAATAAATAATAGAAAAATGTCTATACAAACTATTTTTATTCAACTACAATTCATATACCTAATCCCTCGTGATGTTGCTTATGGATTGTATGTTAGATAAAGTCTCACATGTCGCTCTCTTTTAAGTTAATTTGTTAGACTTGGCTATGCCGGCGCATGGCAAAGTCAAGCCCAAGCTCAATAGAGTATATGCCTAGCCAAAGAGGCTGGCCCATTCCTAAACTAAATTGGTTTAGTGGAGCGCCCAATGTGGGTTGTCGGATCAAGTCAACGGACGAGATCTGTTGAGGGATTAGAATATTCCTATAATGGTTAGGACTAGGGTTGGTTTTTCCTATATAAAAAAAAACAATCCCTCCCTATTTCTACATGCAATTATGCGCAACTACTTGTAACTTCTCATCTTCTTCAAGCATCCAACAACAATTGACTATTCTATTTGGATCGTGAATCATGATGAAGGATTCTCACGAGATCCATTATAGATCCTTTCACTGTCAAAAGAAAAAACACGCTTTCGAAGAGAAACTCTTCGCACCAAAGAGGTACACTTCCGCTAGGACTATCTATACAGCTTATGTATACACGTATATTGACACTTGAAACTATTACATGGTATTAGAGCCACGGTAAGGGATCTTCCCTTTCGAGGATAAATTCTTGCACAATTAGGATTTGCTATATTTGATTATAAATTGATATTGATCCTATATGGTTGATGTTTTTCAAAATTCAATTTTTGATACGAAAAAAGACAAGATTTTGAAAATTCTAGCAACTAATAGGAGGACCAGGCAACAGTGAAGGACTTGGGGCACCATCCCAAAAGATTAGCCTTTTAGGTGGAGTTGCCCAAATCCTTATATACCCAAGACCATCCCCACGTTTAGCCGATGTGGGACTATTTGTTCGACCCATATCCCAACAATCCCCCTTCGAATAAAGAGTCTCCCTGCAAGCTTAACTATCTTCACACCGGAAGATCAAATGCTCCACGAGAACCAATTCTTCACTGCGTGGGAAGACGGCACGCCTTATGTGAAGTACCAACTGCAGTCTGTCACTCTCTACACTGCGTACAGGAGAGCGCCCATTACAAGGAGCACCACTGCCAAATTTCTCGAGAGCCCAACATTAGCTTCACAGGGGCCTATTGCGCCTTTTTGCGCCAGTGGGGTGGCCAGGCCCATTGCGCTTTTGCGCCATTGGGTGGATCTACATCGTCGAACATCACCCACACACACGACTAAGTTTGGGACATGGCTCTGATACCACTAGAAGGACTTGGGGCACCATCCCAAAAGACTATCCTTTTAGGTGGAGTTTCCCAAGTCCTTATATACCCAAGACCATTCCCATGTCTAGCCGATGTGGGACTATTTGTTTCGACCCAAATCCCAACAAACAATCCTGGCAGTGCCACCCTCGTAGCCAACGCGTTAGATGAGCACCGCACCTGCGTCGCCATGGCAACACTCATCCAAGTGGCCGAGTGCGCCAGTGCAAGGGGACAACGCACACATATGCACCACCCTCTCTGGGTTCGAGGAAACTCCCTTCTCGGATCACGCTCTTGACGGTAACGACGCCGAGCCACGACAGCGGCGCCTTGGGGCTAGAAACGCCACAGGTGTGCCTAATGGCAGCGCCAGCTTCAGGCTAGCAGTGTCGCGGTGTAATACCTGATTCCCAGAATATGTACCCAGATATGTGTTCTAATTTTTCGCTCGTATTTTTCTAATTTTTCACATATTTATTTTTATTTCTCTATTATTCCTATTATTTGGTATCAGATTCATATTTTTTGGACCCATAGTCAGCCCGAGTCTGAACCCTAGACTCGTTCCTAGCGAAACTACTTAATTTGACTTTTTTGATAGTTGGACTGGACATGTTTCAGTTTTAAATATTAATTTTCAATATTTTAAATTTTTTAAAATTTTCTGAAATTTTTCTAAATTATTTTGTAAAATCTCCTAAAATCCGTGTCGACCAGCATCGTCGATCGATTTTTGAAATTTTAATTTACAAATAGAGTTGAATTTCTTGAATCTGATTTCAGATTATTTCTCAAAATAATATTATCGATTTTAGAGCATTTTTGGGGATTTTTTGAATTAGTCAAAATTTGATCGATTAAAATAATATTATTATTTTCTGTTTCTTTTCTTTCTTTTCCCTTTTCCACTCTTTTACTTAAACTTTCTAATTTCCTTTTTCTTTTCCCTTTTTCTTTCTTTTGCTCCTTTTCCTTTTTCTTTTCTTCTTTTCCTTTTCCTTTCTTTTCCTTTCATTTCTTTTCTTTCCTTTTCTACATTCTTCTTCTTTCTTCTTCTTATATTTCTTTTTTCTTCTTCCACAATCTTCTTCTTTTCTTCCCAAGAAGCCACCGACCTCCAACCGATCTCCTCCCCACTTATCTTTTTTTCTCTCTACTAAATACCTCTCTCTAACTCACTCACTTTCTCTTTCTCACTTTTCTCTCAAAATTTCCCTTTCTCATCATCCTCTTCGCCTCTCTCTATCTTTACTCTCTCCTTATCCCAACCGGCCACCACCACTGGCCCCATCTCTGGCACCCCTATGCTGGCGAGCTCCCATGCCGGCGACGCCCTCCCGGCTTCCTTCTAGGCCGGCCGCCGGCCTCCAAGCTACGACCACCAATTTCTCCACTACCTCCTCCATCATCACCTTCCCACCACCATCTCCCTCCTTTAATTCACCACCACCCACCTCCTCACTCTATCTCCTCCTTCATCAATATAACCTCCACTGTTCCCATCATCCACCACTATCACCAGGACCTACATCTTTAACACCAACACAAATCACCACTCATGATCACCAACTCCGCCCAAATATCATCCTCATCACTTTCCCCTCTCCTCTACCTGGATCCAGACCATTACCTGGTCCCTGGCCGCGCGGCCGGCCATCCCCTGGCCCCTGGCCATCCCCGTCCTGTCGTTCTCCTTTCCTCTATCTTTTTCTTCTCCCTATTTCTCACTATTCCTCTCCTTTCTCTCTCTCCTCTTTTTCTCATTGTCTTTCTTCTCACTCGCAGCTTTTCTCTCTCCTAGTAACTCTCTCTAATTTTCTCTCTCTTCATTTGCTCTCTCTAATTCTCTTTCTCTCTATCTCTTTGTGTGTTTGAGCGCTATCGCCTCTGGCATTTTTTGAAATTTAGTTGTGTCAGATTATTTAGGCGAGTACTAATTCTTGATTTTAGCAAGTGTTTTCACTTTACTTAAGTGATTTCCTGCTTCGACAGGTGAATATTGTATTTTTGGGAATTTGTATAATTGTTGTGTTTGTATTTGTATCTGTGGATTTGTATTTGAATCGGTGTTGTATGTATTTGGAATTGTAGGGATGTTTGTTGTAATTATTATGATTTATATGTATATTTTTGGAGCTAACGGTGGTGTAGGTATTTGGACTAACTGTGGTGCAGGTTGTAGGTATTCTGGCTAAAGCCCTTTGACAAACTATCCTTTGGGGTTGCGTTGTCCAAGAGACTACTCTGCAGGCTATCCAATAGGCACTGGACCTTATACACCTTGGTTTAGTGATAGCTTGACGGGGTGCTTTGCCAGGTTACAGTTATTGTGGGCTAAAGCCCTCCGACAAACTATCCTTCGGGGTGAGTCATCGCGAGAAACTGCACTGCAGGCTACTCAATAGGAACTGACCTTATACCTCTAGATTTCGTGGTAGCTTAGCAGAGTGGATCACCCACTCAATCCTGATGGATCACGCTGCGGATTATTTACTGATTATTATATATGTGTGTTTGTTTGGTATTAACATTTCTGCAGGTACCCACCTGGTCTTCTGGGCCCTATTAGTCTTCTGGCTAAAGCTTAGTTCCCAAGCTATCCAATAGGCAATGGGCCTTATACTTCTGCATTTAGTGTTAATAGTAGGGGGTGAGCTTAACCGCTCTATGATTTTTATATGCCCCGCCTGATAAGCGAGCTTAGCGCTCAACGCTTTATCACTAGATTCTCCCTAGGGAACTCTGTCGGACGACAGAATAAGCATTTCAACACTCGAGTCATTCTTATGTAGTAGTCTCATCGTGCGCTTTAGTGATCATCACTGCTTGCTGACTTTGCCCCAGCATTGCTTAGCTCTACTTATTTATGCCTAGCTGCTATACATTATTATATTCTTTTACTGGTTAAGAAGAGTTTGAAATATTTAATATGATTTAATTCTGAATCAAGTTACATGATTTGCATAGCACCTTACACTCGACACTTGATACTAATGCTTGATACTAATACACTATTTACTTATATCTTTTATTTGGCTGGATGGTATGCTATACCTGATTCTCAGACATTTAATTTGGTGCTGTAATACCTAATTCAGTACTTTGACACCTGATTTAGTATCTGACACCTGACTGGTTATACTACTTGATTCATGATTACCGCTTACGGGGACTTGACATGATTATTATATTATGACCATAAATTTGATACTCGTTAACACCTGTATTCTTATACTCCTGAATCCCTGGACACTCCTGATATTATACTCATGTTAATCCCCTAAACGGATTATTATGAAAATCGAATTATTGTGAATACCTCTGGACATTACACTGAAATATCTATAATAATTGAACAACTGGTATCGGGATGGGAGGAAACTGAGGGAATCAATATCTGTACATGTTTATAATGGTCCAATATTGTGCAACTACAACTTCAGAATAACCTAATAGCTCCATGTGCTCTGGTGGGGTGTACTGGCACACTGTACTGATTTCACTCCTATTCTAGGGCTAAGACCCTTACAACCTAGCAGCTGGTTCTGGCCTCCAGTACTGGATGCTACTGAGCTCATTGCCCGGGTACGGGCCCATTATAACATGGTTCATTGATTCCCCATCAATTTTCAATAACAATTCATCTTATTCAGAAGTGGATGTATGTGTGCTGGGACGCTAGAACACATACCAAACCATATAAATCGGATGAATAATATAATTTAATAACCAAACAATAATAATATTAGGAATGTGTGGTATTTGGTCTTTTCTTTGATCGAGTACTGGTACTCACATGTCAGATCCGAATGAGTTTGTCAGTGGCATGAGACACTGGTAGGAAAATGATTAAAATATCAAGCGGCACTGATTATTATTATCGAATAACTCAAAACACCTACACTAGACACCTTAATTACCTAACAATAATAATGTCTGAAGCGGATGTTATATGGTCACTCCCTGTTTGGTACGGAGAGTGGTTCGTGTAAAGTTTCCTTGAATCAGTTGAAAGATTACAGTAAACTAATTCCCCGACTACAAGGGAGGAAAGATGTTGAGTCTTGAATCTCCCCTTTGTTTAGTGCTGGTTTCTTCAAGTGGCGCGATGGAAAGTGAATCTTGTTTTCGTTGACCGGGTGAACGTCAAGAATTTCTGGGGATCTTCTCTTCGGTTGGCGGCGGACGGAGTAACACAGCTCTGTCAACCAGAAATCTCAAAGAGATTGTAGGCAAAGATTAACTTGTACGCAGCAAGTTAGTTGAAGAGTTGGACTCTCTCTCTCTTTTTTGTAGAAATTCTCAAGTCAAGTTCTTCTCTGATCTCTCTAAAAAAATAATCCGACCCTTCTCCATAGCAACGGGGCTATTTATAGAGGTTTCAGGAGCGAACGTGCCTCCTAAAAATACTCCATAATGGGGGTTAACTTTCCCCGTTATGTGGGCCGTGATTGACCCCATAACCAGGGCGGTTACAACTGAGACGCGGGTTTCGACCCACGCGCCTTGGTGCTGCAGTGCTGGCTGAGACGCGGGTTTCGACCTACGCGCCTTTGTGTTGCAGTCTGGCTGATACGCGGGTGTCGACCCACGCGCCTTGGTGCTGCAGTGCTGGCTGAGACGCGGGTTTCGACCCACGCGCCTTGGTGCTGCAGTGCTGGTTGAGACGCGGGTTTTGACCCATGCGCGTCTTGGTGCTGCAGTGCTGGCTGAGACGCGGGTTTCGACCCACGGGCCTTGGTGCTGCAGTGCTTGCTGAGACGCGGGTTTCGACCCGCGCGCCTTGGTGCTGCAGTGCTGGCTGAGATTAGCCCTGCGTCTGGAGTTTGGGACTCTGCTTTTGACGACTTGTCTTTAATGATTTTTAGACAGCTTACAGAACCCCCTCCAAAGTTTTCGATATTCGCAGTTAGCTAGGACGGATTTCGAAATACTTTGGACTCAGCTGAATCCACTTTTATGATTTGGACTGACAAACTTTCGGGCTTGATCTTGTTTGGAGTATGGCCTTCGTGAGTGTACTGTAGAACTCTTTGAAGCCGCCAAAACTGATCGTGTGGAGTGTCTACATACACAGTCTAAACCTCCCCGATGCTTTAAGTTTGTCATTGGTGTACTTTAAACCAGAGGTGGGCAGTTGTCTGCTTGTGCAGTGTACTTTTGAACTGAATTGCAGAAGCAAGGACTATATGCCAGTTCTGTGGACGCAGGGGTGATACTGCTTTTTGGATGACAACGTGACTATTACTCCATGAGGTAGACGCGACTTTGGCCGGGTTGAGAAGATGCGATCTTCAGAGGGACGCGTCTCTTAGGATGAAGACGTGACTGTTGGATGCGAATCCATGCCATGAGTATGTTGCCACGTGTCCTGTGGAATTTAGGGGACATCTTCTTTTTGGCGTGCGAACTTCACACTGCTTTTAAAGCGCTGTCCACGCGTCAAGCGGTGGTTAGGCGTCGAGCCAAGCGCCGCGTATCTTTGCGAATCACTGTGCCTATAAAAGGCAACAATCTTTCAAGAGTCATCATTAGACTCTCTTTCTTCTTCGTCTGCATCTGTTAGGTTTGAGAAAGGAGCTTCCTTTGTTCTCTTTTTCTTCACCTGACATCGGATCCTTGATCGCAATGGAAGCAAAGGCCATGCATACTGCTTCGTCTTCAAAGGTGGTCGTCTCTGAGACTCAGAGGGGCAGTTCCTCCATGCAGAAAACCCCTATTTCAGGTATAAAAAGTCTTCGGACTTGATTTCCACCATTAAAAGGGTTTATAGAGTTCTTTGAACTCTTAAAGTCCTTTTGAATATGAACCGCCAACGCGGACTCATGCCCGTGTTTGATCATCAGGCGCGGTTCTTGAGTCGATAAACAGGACGCAGGTTTGATGACCTCTGCTTCTTTTATCTGCTTGAATCTGCGTTTGCTTGTTGAACACAGGGCCCGAATGAACCTTGTGTTTTGGATTCAACACTTAGAATATTTCTAAGTGTGAAAGATTCAGACGCAGATTTCTTATGACTCTTGCGTCTTGTGAAATCAGATGCTGGTCCTCATGAATTTCGCGTCTGAGTCCGATACTTAGAATTTTTCCATAAGTCTTGGACTTTCAAAAACGCGGGTTCCATGCTAGCCTCGCGATCTTTGGATCTGGACGCAGATTTCTGATGATCTCCGCGTCTGGGTTCATTTGTGCGTTTGAGTTGTAAACATTTAATCAATTTCTTTTCTGATCAAGTATTATTCTCTTTTGCAGTGTGATATTCCTCCGACCCTCTCTCTAAAAAGTGTCACTTCGGGCACGTAGGTGGTGCTGATCGCAATCTAACCTTCGTGTTGCAGAAGACTGCTCCGGTGACTGCTGACAAGTCGAAGGAGCGAAGGGAGAGGCTCTCCAAGATCGACATGACGACCTTCCGAGAAATCATGACCGACGCAGATTTTGAGACGGATTCACGAATTCCGTTAAAGAAACCCGTCTTCTTCTTTTGGGACAACATCGGCGAGGACGATCACATCTTGCATGACGGCGATTACAAGTGGCTTCGCCAAATAGGGGGTAGGAAATTCTTTCTTCCCAATATTGAGAGAATGTATCCTTTATCCTATCTCCAGCACATGTCTGTCCCCCAGGCAATTGAATGGGAGCTTGCCCGATCTGTCCCCAGTGTCTCGCTCGGCATACTGGGCGCCAGGAAGGTACACCTTGGCGGACACGGGAAGAAAGTTTTTGGCTTGTTTCCTGGATTATTCAGGTCCGAGTATCTAGTAGGGAAACTCCTCAGCTCAGCACTACCTTCATCAATGAATTCATGAAGGTGGGGGGTGACTTTCCCGTTGACTTCCGCCCACTTGGGTGGGTTCATTCCTCCGACAAGTCTTGGTGGGGCAAGATGTTGGGCTTTGCCCTCGTCGAACTCGGAGGTCTGTTAGACCAGGTGGGACTTTACCAAGCGGTCAGGGCTGTGCAGTATGGCATCCCGCAGAGTTCCCACAATTTTTATGGAATTCTGGAGCATTACAACCCTTTGACGGGGACATTCTTCACTCCGGTCGGGGAAATGGGGCTCGCCTTGCATGAACTATATGAAGTTTCGGGGCTGGTTATGGATATGCCCCTTATGAGGAATACGTCCCAACTTCCGAGGAGCTTCATCTCTTGAAGAAAGAGTGCCCTCGGGTATATGAGACCTACTGGGAAGTGTTATGTTACTTCCACATCTGTGGCAAATAACCTCCTGGAGAACTAGGGGAGTTAAGCAGATGTCTTGGGCGAGCTACATGTTTAATGGTATAACTGAGAAAGATCACTCAGTGACCATTCTAGCTTCCAGCTCCGATAAGGAAATCGCTGAAAGGATTAACGCCTCTGTGAGTTCTTACACCACAGAGTCGAATGAAGACACTTTCAGACCTGACACGGTTTTTGAAAGTTTCCATCACCAGGCCCAGATCCCCATTTCTAACCGGGCACTACTAGCGGGCTTCCTCATGCTGTGGTTAAAGCGCTGTGTAGTGCCGACACTACCGCATGAAGTGATTTTCGCCGACGTGGTGTATCCGGCGGTGCTGTTGGCCTACGGTAGATCCATCGCTCTCCTTCCAGCAATGGTGGCTGGAATCCAAAGCGGATTGCGGGCCCTGACTCAGAGTCTGTGCAAAGTGGAGGCCATCGTCGACTCCCATGGTAGACCGAAGGTTGACTCGGAGGGGAGGCCGAGAGTAAAGACTTCCAACCCCTGGATCGAGCTTCCCTACACGTACCTAATGGCTTGGTACGTTATGCACTGCCCTCGCTGATGACGCCAGTATCTCGATCCGAAGGGTTTGTCCCTTTTGTGCAGTGGCTAGAGAGCTCGAGCTGGTCCAACAACTATATGTTCTATGTTCGGAAGTGTATTCTGAACGCTTCAAATTACCATCTCAATCGTTGCTTCCCCGATATTACAGATGCTACTTATGGGGATAAATTTGCTGACCTCGCAGGTCCGGACGACTTCACGAGGTTGCCGTCTGGAGTCTTCTGGTGGCTTATCAACATTCAGCCCGGGTATCTGCTCTTCCGGTAAGGGAATTCGTGCACGATCGAGCCTTATATGCCGAATCGTTTTGCCCGACAGTTCAGCTATGACCAACTATATGTCGGCAACCCTAACCCCCAACTCTCCTTCAGTGGAAATTTGTTTGACGGTGCTCGGGCCTGGTACTACAGCGTGGCTGGGGGGACAAAAGCTCTTTATAGCTTGCCTCACAAGACGCCAAACTGTTATGCAAGCCTTGGTTTTTGTACTTGGTACTTCCAGGCTAGCAAGATACCTGGCTACTCAATGGAGCGTTCATGTATCAAGAGCATTAATGCGTCCTATGAGGAGAAAGTGGCATCCAACAAGCGAATGCGGGGTATTGATGAATACCAGGCGGCTAAGAGGGAAGCCAGAGGGGAGACGCGGGTGGAATCGAGAGCAGTAGCATCTAGGGAACAGCCTGCTAGAAGGCGTCGACAGGCGGTGCCTAAACGTCCTCATGGCGCTACTCTCCAGGCTGAGCCGGCCCCGAAGAAGGCCAGGAAAGACTCAGGGGCTGAAACTTCAATGCCTGAGGCCGTCCCTTTCGGTGTTGAAGAGCAGAGGGAGGGGGAGGAGGAGGAAGACGAAACCCCCCTCGTTCGCCCTCGTGGACTGCGCAGCAGGGGTCCCGCGATTTTAGAAGAAGGGGAGCTTGCTATGATCCCACTACAACCGACGAGGCTGAGCAACTTGAGGCTGATCTGATGAGCAGGGATGATGCTGAGATTCCAGGGGTCTCAACTCAACCAGGGTCTTCTTTGACTCAAGAGAGGAGGGATGAAGCGCAACAGCCTGGATCTCCTGCTATACTAATGCCCAGTTCGAGGGTAGCTGACCCCAGTCCTACTACTGGGGTACTTGGTGGCAAGGCTTCGGCTGCCGAGGCCTCTTGTGTTGCGTTGTCGTCTCATCGTCTGAGGAGGATGAATATTCTTCAGGCGATGAGGGTCGATTTTGGCGATGAACCCGCTCCTCCAGATCCGAGTAAATTCTCACATATCACGAAGGAGGAAATATATGGTTATGATCCGGTGACGGCGCCGCCACTAGCGGCAACTGCTCCTGCTGAAGGTACTCTCTTTGTCTTTTTGACCCAGTTGCCCTTTTTAACTAGGAAAAAAGGTTCTCTGACGTTCTTCCTTTAACTTTATGCTGCAGGGCTGGCCGTGGACAGCGAGGCTGCGACTTCCTCCCATATCGAGGAGATGATACAGGAGTTGGCCCAGCAGGGGAGTATTGAGGCTGCTGCTGAGATGCCTCAAGAGAGGGCAATTATTGAAGTCGGAGAGACTTCCACCCTGCAAGATTTGCCCAGGAACTTGTCGTCTTTGGACCCTCGGCTGGGTAAAGAAATATTGATGTCTTGAATATTTTCTGTTTGTTGTCATGGCTAATGTTCTGGTAATCTGTAGAGAGCGCTGAGGGAGCTCAGGCAGAGGAACTTGCGGTCAGCGTCAGCCCAGAAGGCAGTACAATTCAAATCCCGACTGAGGGCTCTGAAGAAGTCAAGTTTGCTGCTACTTCAGTCAACATGGAGGCTGCTACGACAGTGACTGCGCCAGACGTATCAGCGACTATCTCGGCTTCTGTCGCACCTGTCGTTGATCCTACTCCTGCACGGATGAGTTGATTCCCATCCTTCGCCCTGTGATAGAAAGGAATCTGAGTACATACTCCAGTTCTTCACTGATCACTCGACTACATAATTCAATAGTCATTTGACTGATATCATAGAACGACACGTCATGGTGCAAGCAGTTCTTTGCTTCCATGCGATCAGTATTGATCTCATCCTCTGAGGGCAGTTCTTTCGAATTTGCCTGAGTGCTTCTTGAGAATTTGATCGAGAACATCAGTCATACTGGAGGTCCTTCACAGGCTAGGGCGTGTCTGCTGCTGGTGGAGCAGTTGGGGAGTGATCTGAAAAAGCTTAAGTCTTTGGAAGACGCTGGGTCACTTCACGAGGCCCGAGCAACCCTGACTAGGCTTCTTGCTGCTCAAGAACAAGAGCGAAAGGAGATGGAGGAAAGGATAGCTGAAGAGACCCACCATCTCCAACATTTCCAGGCTGACCATCAAAGGCTGACTAGCGATTCAAGGGATTCTGAGCTCGTCATGCAGAGCACAGAGCAGATTATTATCACTGCTCGGGCCACCGTAGCTAAAGCAGAAGCCTTGATTGCAATCAATGAGCAGAAGCTTGCCACTACCAGGAAGAAGCTGGAAGGGATAGAAGCTGCCAAGACGCAGGTTCAAGAAAACCTCTCCACTCACTCCTCCAGGTTGGAATCAACGAGAGCAGCTGGCTGCGAGGAGATTTTTGTCCTAGGAGGAGCTGCGGGTCCAGGCTCTCATGGAGGCTGAGAAATCACGTCATCATGAGATACATCGCCTCCGAGAACAAATCCGTTCACTGGCTAATCAAGATTATTAGCCTCCCCCTTTTTTTAAGGAAAGAACACTCAATTCATCAAGAGTGTTTGTATCACTTTTATCATTTTTGGCTCAAATAATAAAAGTCTTTCAAAATTTTGCTCCATCTTCGTTGTGTCACTGTAGATGAATCCAATTACTTAGTTGTAGTCTCTGGTTGTGCTCCTTGCCTGACTATGGATGATAAGCTCAAGCTGAACTGAGTTCTCTTTTTTTTTGGTTGCAATATGCGGCTCTGCTTCGTAGTGGAGACGCAGTTTTGAGAAACGCGACTCTGACCTACAAATTGAGACGCGGTTCAAGCTTGTGCGAAGGTTGCGGCTTTGGTTATGGAAGGACGTGGCTCCCTGGCCGCAGCCCTTAACTCTACCCAAATGAAGAATTCAGGATGCAGTGAGGGCGCGGTTTTATGCTCCTCCAAGGCTGATGCATAGATATTAGGTCGCAACACTGTCTTAGTGGAGGCATGTCTCTAGATCCTTGACTCAGTGCAAACTCAAATTATATTGAGTTTATGAGAGGAATACCATTGTCATCTTGCAATATAAACGCAACTTCAGGATGCCTGTGACACCTGTGAATGACGTAGGCCTTCTTTGTTGTAGAAGTAAGTCTTTGGACGCGGCTTTTGTACCTTCAAAGCGCGACCCCTGAATGGGTCCCTTTTGCTGGGGGGACGCGGCTTTGAACCGCTCTGAGAGACGCGGTCGCAGTTCTCTTAACTGGAATGAAAGAGGACGTCGAAAGGGACGCAAAGTTCCTGGACACGGCTCTCGGGCCAGCATTTGGTGCAACTTCCCAGGCGTTACATGCAGCTTGTCATAAAGATTTCGTTGGATCTTTAAATGTCAAGTTGAGGTTGACGATTAGGGACTCGCATCATCCGATATTTCCTAAAGCGGCGGTCCACGCGTCAGCCCTTCATTGGGTTTAGGCATTAATGCCTTTAAACACCAAATCGACGCTGGCGGTTGGGGACTTGCGTCTTCAATGCTTCCCGAAGCAACAATCCACGCGTCAGCCCTTCATTGGGCTTTG
The DNA here is from genome assembly GCA_038442645.1 of Agave tequilana. NCBI lineage: Eukaryota > Viridiplantae > Streptophyta > Magnoliopsida > Asparagales > Asparagaceae > Agave > Agave tequilana. Next base: position 205,885 of record JAVJIF010006798.1, read on the forward strand.
ACATTTGTGGGGAATTAAAGCCGACGGTTCTAATTAGTGAGCCATTAATTATAGGCATTATGGTTCGCCAATAAATAGGGCTCACCCTCTCCTTTTAGCAGTCCATTACTTAGACTGCTTTTCTTTAAGAGTGAGTGCTCTGAGGGATTCCACCTTCTCCCTTCAAGGACTTTACCTGGGACTTGCCTCCATGGACGATGATGACCAGAGCTTTCATGCTTTTGTTTAATCTCTCCAGAAGATTATCACTGTCAAGTGATTTCAAGATCAAGAAGCGTCTCCTTGAGCACCTTTTATATCCGCCCCTTGATGCAGAAAATTCAACCCTTAATGGGGGTTGCTGCGGGTATGACTTCCTGGTCTGCCTTGAAATTTTCAGCCCTTACGGGGTCGCAGTTTTGCTATCTCTTAAAGAGATTCATCTTCTTGACCTTCTTCTGAAGTCTGTTTGGTGCGCCCACCTTTTGGGAGTTGCGCCATTCAGAAAACTCTGACTCAAAATTCTTCTTGACGCGAGTATAATGGACTTTTGTACCTGGGCTGCGAACTTTACATGCAGAGCTCGCGTCTAAGGTTGTCGACTTAGAAGAATTTCAACCTCGGTCGAAAGTTTCAGGCCTGAATTTTGCAACCCCTGTTTGTCAAACAGGGAGACGACAGTTTTTTGCATCTGATTCTCTTAGCGCTTCATACCTTAGACGCGGATGCAAACCCAGACTGTGTTTGAATTCTGTATGTATCACAGCTTTGATCGCGTCTGTTTCTGCCGCCGTAGAAGTTTGGTTCACTGCGCGGGTCATTCCTGCGTCTGAAGTTTTCAAGAATAGCTGCGTCTATCACTTAGTTTTTCTTGTTGAAATATACTAAGTTTCAGATCTTCTAATTTTTATTTGCTTCTTGCAGGTAGGCTTAATCATCCCTTTTCATGTTCGCTGGGCCCTTGGGAGAATATATCGGCTAGCGAACTTGTTTGGCGGTCGACCACTGGAGAAGAAGTCATGGGCCCCGACACTCACCAAGATCTCTTTGGATTCAATGCACCGGTCATGCTTCTTGGCATGGCATGGTCAGAGTGATGATGGCGGTGGATATAGTGGTGGGTATGGTTTTAGATTCTCCCTTCACCTACCCCAGAAGTGACATCGATGAAAACTCCATGCTCATCGGATGACTTTCTGGAGGTGGAGATGTTCATCAACGAAGGATCATACCCCGCCTCTTCGGATGGTCAGGTGGAATCAGAAGATTCTACTGCCTTTCGACCTCAAAACTCCATTGTTCTTGGTCAATGATGGGCTCTTTCGATGTTTACATCATGCATCGTGGTGCAGTCAGCTTCCGCTCGTCGCCACAGTGTTCAATCCTACTTTGGCGCCCTCCCAAACATCTTGTACTTGGAGTTGTGAGCAGCTTCAAGGAGTGAGGGCAATCTTTTAGAGAGAGGGACTTCTTTGTACTCCTTTATCTGTAACACTCAATCTTATGGAATAAGAGAGCGTTTTGTATCACTTTCACATGTTGGATATAAATAAAAGCGACACATTTCTTTTTATCTTCTTCTATTGTCTTGAACTCCCTTTTTGTATTGAAAGTCAGACGAATAGAAGTAAAGAACCTTTGACCTGTCAAAATTATGATGATAATCTTAACGAGTCAAATTTTGTAGAGAGAGATCCTATTTCAGGAACTCAACAATGCTGTCAGAGGTGTGATATTAACTTGACAAGAGATAATTTTTGTGGACCTGCCACTCTATAAAGGAAAGTAACAGGTGAAACTTATACCCCCAGGGAAGATGAGCTTTTATCAGAGGTTAGGGATTAACTTGATTAAGATCAGCTGGGGAGTTAATGAAAACACTGTCAACGGTGTAATGTTAACCTAACAATGATTTTAGGTAGACTCGTTGTTCTATTAACGAGAATAACAAGTGAGACTAGATTCGCGGGGGATCTAGAAAAGTCTTTACCGTTAGAGGTGTGATATTAACTTAACGGGTTGAATGTAGTCTTGTCAGAAGTGTAGTATTAACTTGACAAGGATGTGAGTCAGAGGTGTGATGTTAACTTGACTCAAAAGCATTTCAGTTTTGTTTGGGAAACTGAAAGTGTCACTGTCATAGGTGTGATGTTTAGCTTGGCAGTGAGGGTAATACTAGAGGTGTAATTTTCAACTTGGCATTGGTCATCTCGACTTAACAAGGAAGTCCGAGGGAAAGTCATGGCCTTAAGTGTATTGTTGAACTTAGCAATGACTTGGACGCTAGAGGTGTAGCAAAAACTTAGCATCATTTATTTCAGCTTCGATATGGAAGTCTGAGGGAAAAATGGCTGTCAGAGGTTTAACATTAGACTTGGCAACAACTCGATTACCGTTAGAAGTGTAATATTAACTTGACAGTAATTTGTCAGAGGTGTGGTATTAACTTGACAAAAATTGGTTTGCGATACAAGCAATTTGAGGACCTATCATTCTATTGATGAGAATTGACAAGTGAAGTTTGAAGAGCCAGAGGTATAGTATTAACTGGCCAATTTGAAGGTTCGCTACTCCATGTAGAGTTGACAAGTAAAATTTGTACTCGATAGGGAGTATTGAAATTTTCATACCAGAGGTATAGTGTTAAACTTAGCAATGACTGTATTTTGTAGACCTATCATTCTGTGTATGAGAATTGGTAAGGGATTTGGAGGAGAGAGGGTGGAATTACATCTACTTAGGATTTTTAGCAAATCCTCAGCTATCAACGGATTTGAGGTGCCTTTACCAACTACCGTTTGAGTTGGGCTCGCCATGCTATTCCCCTCAGCATGATGAGTTGTCGAAGACTTATGTTGGGCTTAAAAGCCAACATTTTCCTCTATCCTTAGCCGTCGGAGGCGTCGGATGTTAATGAAGATGGGAACATTAGAACCCAGGGTTTTTAGCAAACCTCAGCTGTCAACGGATTTGAGGTGCCTTACCAACTACCGTTTGAGTTGGGCTAGCCATGCTATTCCCCTCAGCATAGTGAGTTGTCGAAGACTTATGTTGCCTTAAAAGCCAATATTTTCCTCTATCCTTAGCCGTCGGAGGCGTCGGATGTTAATGAAGAAGCTCTTCTTGTTTTGATCAGAGGTGTACTTTTAACTTGATCAGATGAGGAGTACTATTAAGGATAGTACTTCTTCAAGAATCTGCCATTGATCGGCATCATGAGCGTATCGCCATTTGAGGTTATGAGGCGATATGATCCTTTTGAATAGACTGACTCTACTACAAATGGTCCTTCCTATTTGGGCTGGAATTTTCCTTTGGCTTATGTGTCATCACCATAGGTCTTCTGACGGCTAAGACAAGGTCGCCTTTCTTGAAAGTTCGCACTTTAACTTTCTTGTTGAAGCTCTGGTAATCCGGGCTTGGTAGAGCTCGATTTGTTGTTGGGCCTACAGACGTTTATCATCCAAGGCCTCCAATTCTTGGAGTCGCTGTCGATGCTTCTCCTCTGTTGTCAACTCCGCTGTCAAGGCGACGCGTAGAGATGAAATTTGGATTTCCAGTGGAAGTACGGCTTCACACCCATATACCAAAGAAAATGACGTAGCTTTAGTTGGGGTTCGCACAGTTATGCGATAGGCCCATAAGCATTCACCTAGCCTGTCGTCCCAGTCACGTTGACTTTTCGAGACGAATTTCTTGAGAAGTTTGCCGATGGTCTTGTTGAAATCTTCTGCGAGACCATTAGCAGCGGGGTAGTATGCCGTTGAGGATACACTCTGGATTCTGAATTTAGCGCAGAATCTCTGGAAAGCCTGGCTGATGAACTGGGGTCCATTGTCGTGGACGATTCGCCGAGGTACCCCAAACGCTAAATGACGTGATGTTTAACGAATTTGATCACATCAGATGACTTCACCTCCTTCAAGGGGACGGCTTCAGCCCATTGGAGAAGTAATCGGTTATGGCTAACATAACCGATGTCCTTTTGATGACGGTGGGCTAATAGGGCCAACTACATCCATCCCCCACATCTCAATGGCCAGGTAGAGGTCGTAGAGTGAAGGTATCCTGGTGCTTGATGGATGAAATCGCCATGTACTTGGCAGGGCATGACATCTTTTGGCATAAGTGATGGCATCAGCGACCATCTTAGGCCAATAATATCCCAACTTTTGGAGTCGGTATGCAAGTTTTGGCCCAGGTTGATGGGCTCCACACATGCCGTCATGGGCTTCTTTCAACACCTCCTGTGCCTCTTTTTGTGAAAGGCAGCGAAGCAAGATCCCGTCATGCGATCGACGATACAGTGTTCGCGTAATCGCATTATAGTAGAATTTGGGGCTTTCCTTCGAATGGCAGCCGCTTCTTTTGTGTCCTCAGGCAGGATGCCATATAAGACATGGTCAATATAGGGGAATCGCCAGTTTCTAGGCTCTGGACCGGTTGACGACTCGAGAATCTTTGTCTTGACGATCTCCTGTTGGCTCCGGGTAGTCCTCAGGAGCAATTCTCGGACAATACAGGTCGTGGCTGTAGACAAATATCTTCTCCACTGCTCCGGCTGGGAAGGGCTAAAGAGGCGGCAAGAGACGCCAGTGCATCTGCATGCGTATTTTGTTTGCGTGGTACATGGACAATGTAAAAGTTGTGAACCTTTTGGCCATGTAAACAGTTGCGTTGTAATAGGGTACCAGATCTTCATGTCTGACTTCGTACTCCCCGCGAACTTGGCTGACGATGAGCTTAGAATCACCATATGCCTCGAGATGTTTAACGCCAATCTCATCGGCGTGCTGCATCCCAATCAAAAAGGCATTGTACTCCACTACATTGTTGGAGCAAGGTTCGGTTAACGAGACAGCCCGAGGAATCACATAGTTCTGTGGGGAGACGAGTACTACTACTCTTGCTACTATATGTCCTTTTGGGCTTGTCCTCGATGCACCGTCAAAGAAAAGTTGCCATACTTGTCCTTCAAAAGATGTCTGAGTCTGGCAGGCTTCAACGACCTCGTTTGGGAGATCCTCGTAAAGTTTGGCTACCCTCGGATCTGGATGCTCAGCCAGGAAATCCGCCACCGCTTGTCCTTTAATACCCTTTTATGGCAAAAGTGCATCATATTGGGATAACAATATGGCCCATTTTGCCAATCGACCATTTAACGATGAAGGCTTTGTCATATGTAACCTCAGGGGGTTGACTTTTGATATGATGTTTATAGTTTGACCTACCAAATAGTGTCGCATTTTCTGAATAGCAAATACCAATGCAAACATTCCTTCTCGATCGGTTGTACCGATGCTCGGCTCCGATCATCGTTCTACTCAAATAGTAGATTGCTTGCTCTCGTCCTATATCATCATTCTGAGCTAGTAGAGCTCCTAGAGAATGATCCATCGCTCGGGCGTATATCAGGAAAGGTTTTCCAGACACCGGAGGAGCTGCAAGGACTGGTGGTTGTGTGAGGTACTGTTTAATTTCCTCAAATGCTTGCTGGCAAGCGCTATCCCAAATGAACGAAACACCTTTCTTCATTAAGTTGGAAAAGGGTTGGCATCTTCCGGAGAGATTTGAGATAAACCTTCGGATGTATGCCAATCGTCCTTGGAATCCCCTGAGCTCCTTAAGGTTTCTCAGAGGTTGCATCTCTGGATAGCGCGAACCTTCTACGGGTCCAAATGAATCCCCGTAGAGGTCACTACAAACCCTAGGAATTTTCCACTAGCCACCCCCAGGAAGGACTTGGTGGGGTTCATCTTCAATTGATGGGCCCGCATGATGTCGAAGATAACCTTTAGATCAGTTTATGATCACTTTTAGCGCGGCTTTTTACTGCGATGTCGTCAACATAGCATTCCACCGTTTTACGCATGTGTTTGTTGAAAATGGCATTCATGGCCCTTTGATATGTTGCCCCTGCATTCTTCAGTCCGAAGGGCATGACGGGTAACAGTATACCCCCAGTGGCGTCCTGAAAGAGGTATGCTTTTCATCATCAGGATACATTTTGATTTGATTATATCATGAGAATCCATCCATGAAGGACATTCGCTCGAATCCACATGTATTGTCAATCATGACATCTGTGATTGGCAGTGGGATTCATCCTTGGGACAAGCCTCGTTTAGATCACAAAAATCAATGCAGATTCGGATCTTTCGTTCTTTTTAGCAACGGGACGATGTTGGCTACCCAATCAGGATGTTGTTCTTCCCTAATGAATCCAGAGTCTATAAGCTTTCTGACTTCTGATTGAATTGCCTCCATTACATTTGGACGGAACCGTCGTTCTTGTTGCTTGACGGGCTTTACATC